>BRDA01008578.1:0-52242 GCA_036984385.1 Crenuchus spilurus | reverse complement strand
CATTGTGTCAAAGTGTCATTTTGTCAGTGTTGTCCCATAAAAAGATACTTAAATATCTGCAGAAATGTGAGGGGTGTACTCACTTTTGTGATACACTGTATATATATAGACTCTTTAAGGTTTCCAGGGTGTTTAGTTTTGTTTTTAGGATAAAATCTCCCAGAGTTCTACATACGTGTTTTTGCAGAATTTCATTAATATACCGCCGGCAGGAGCACCGACTCCAGAGACTTCAAAGACTTTCTTCTGACAGAGACACTAAATATGGGCTATGTCTGCTTTAAATAATCCCTTGTGTCCTGCTGACTTCTCTCCCTTGGCCAACCCAACTGGTGGGAAATGCTGTAGGAAATAAACTCTAACTGGATGAAAGAAGAAGGCCAGCTTTTCATATCCACCACAATTTTCTCACAGTTACTGTCCAGCCGTTTCCAGCTATTAGTGCAGTTCTGTCTTTCAGCAAGCTGCAGGTAATTATCCTTGAAGGAGTAAACGTTTTCCCGCTGAGTTCAATGCGCACTTGCAGTCTAATGAAGACATGGTATGTTGTTGGCATGAAGCATAAGATGGCAGGTGTTTCTGCTTTCTTAATGAAAGGATATTAATAATGAACCTAATGGAGAACCATCACAGTAAAAAAAAACTATTATTTAATAGATGGCATGGGATTTGGGTGTTATTTTTTTCTGTTATTATTTTTTTACACTGATGTTTATAACAGAGTATTACAGCACAAATAACCTTTCTACTGTATTCACAGCTGCTTCTCAAATTTTAAAATGCAAACTGTAATTTCTTGAATTAATTGATGTTCATTAATTCAGCCTAACTTTGTGTGTATAGTTTTAAGGTAACATAAACAGTGTTTGAGCTCCCAGAGGCTTATAAGAATATAAGGTACCTCTGAAGAAAAGTGCAAGGATGGTGAAAGTGTGGCAGGAAGCAGAGCAGAGAGGCACTGTGTTGGAGTTGCCATTGTGGTTACTTGCCATTCTCCTTACTGGAATTTGTTGACTTTTGATTTCTTCCCTCATTCCCAAATTGAACTGGTATAAACCTATAAAGATGTGCTCTTTGTTCTTTGAGGGGCTAATCTGGGGCTGGCCAAGACTACTGGAGGTCACTGGGATCCCCAATGGTTATGCAGTCACTTTTATCCTTGTACACACTATCACATGCCTGCACACATTTAGGTTAAAGATTTTGATGGATTTTGTTATAAAAATTGTACCCCTAGACACCAAAGATAATAATTATCCCTTTAAAACCTTAACTAAAGTGATGTCCAGGGCACAGCTGTTGAATGTGACTGTATTTTGCTCAATGGATGGATGGATGGATGGATGGATGCATGGATAGATAGATCCATCCATCCATCCATCCATCTATTGTTAAACAGTGTTAAGCTTTGTTAATCGTGTGCATTTACCTGTTCTGTGACTCGGTAGATGTAGACTTTGCCCCTCTCCCAGCCTCCACTGAAAAACATTGGGGCAGCAACCAGCAGATTATCTGTGACTCCATCTCCATCAATGTCTACTGGAGCAATCTCACTGCCATAGTAGGAGCCGATCTGTACACAGTCAGAGGGTCAACAATGGAATTTGATAATCCACAAGAATGCGCCCAGTACAAACCTCATATGCATACAAACCCACAGACATGCATAACTATACAAAAGCAAATGACTTGGACATATACACATAGTATATACATCATAAACACATAAAGCCTACTGGCATATGGCAAGCAGAGAAGCATCCATTGCGCAAAAGCACAATCGCATACCAAAAACAAACATAAGTGATTTGTGTACGTGTGTATGCATATGTGTGTAACTGTCAGTGTTTTGAATTATACTTGGTGATGGGAAGCACATGTACTCAGTGGGAGTGGAGTCTAGACTGCATCATATTGTGTCCCAAATACAAGTTGGAAAAGGATAAGAAAGACTGATATGAGTGCACGGACACAGTCACCAAAGAGTTTTACAAACTGTAAACACTGTTCACACATAAAGAGCATTTCCTCTCACTGGGGCATTCAGTGGTGATCTAAAGTCATCTGGTCTAGCGAACCAATGGGGAATGGCACAAGTTCAAGAGTCAGAAAGCTCCCATCAACCAGTAAATGTGGGAATGTGTGATATACTGTGTATATGTGGGTGAGGCCTATAGGCCACTTTCCAAACTCGACATCTCTCACCACATCTCATCTTACCTTTGTAATCATTCTCAAAATTTGAGACTAAAAGGAATTTTATAAAATTAGGAGATATGAAAAGAGGAAAAAGAATGAAAGTGTCAAATAAATTAGGATAACGGGATGCTAAAAAGGAATAAATGCTGGCACAAGCTGCCATTTAAACAGGTGAAAGCAGGAGAATTCCAAGCCTGTTTGGTGCCACCCTCACCCTTGGGTGAACACACACTCCGGCACTCTCCCCAGTTTTGGTACCCGAATTTTGATGCCTGTACCCAACAATACTTATTTCTGTACTGTACTCTCTCTGTGATAACTAAAACTAATTTTAACTTGTATAGATAAGTCTAAATTTCCACAATACTTGCTTAGAACCTCTTACCATACAAAGTAAAATCTCTCTCTAACTTCCCAGATCTGTCTCTATAACATCCAGCCTGCCACAGTCTGTCACCAGCTTATAGCAAACACACTATCATGTGTGTCTCAGAGGAAGGACATGTGATATGCTTCCCAAAGTCTAGGAGCCATAGACACAAGGATAGTTTATTGGGATTTGTTTACTGTAAACATCACGCTGGTTAGTGCGGCCAGTGTCTCGATGTTGACTCACTAAAAATGCTAAGTTAACCTCAAACATTTTGTCACTCATGGAGAGATGTTGGGAGCTGGCTGGAGGCATGCTGCTAATGTTAGCCTGAAAGCCAAGTCCAACAGATGCTGCTATTAAATATGGTCACTCTTCAGCTTTTTGATGTAATTTGTGTTTGCTCAGCTTAGACATTTTGTCATGGCCAGATTTGCATTTAACATTACAGATATTGCAGTAAACCACACTTGAGTCTGCATCTGGCTCACCATTGCCCTGACTGTGAGTTGGGCATGAACTGAAATGTAGCACTGATTGATTTAAGTTGAACTGATACTTGGTAGTAATTTGTGGTGGACAAAGTACTCAACTCTACTACTTAAGTAAAAGTATTGAAATCTTACTCAACTACAAGTAAAAGTTGCTGTCAAAAGTTTACTCAAGTTAAAGTACTGAAGTACTTGCTTTTGAAAATACTTATTTTCAAAAAGTACAAATTATATTTTCTAATATCAGTACATTGCTGTATTGTTTTGAGTGCTTTTACAGAACAGTGTAACTTCCTGAAACCACCTGATGATGTATTGACATGTAGAACCACTCTGTAACAAAAAGTCTACACCACCTGTAACACTTCAGCATAAACTGCAATAAAAAATAGGACAAATATTTTTGTCATTTTTTTATATTTACACCCACTTCCCCCCCCCAAAAAAAAAAAAAAAAATAAAAAAATAAAAAAGTGAGACTAATCAACTAATTAAAGATTAATCTCAATTAATACCTGAATCAACAACTTTTTCAGCAAGACAAACTCAATAAAATAAAGCCAATTAAAAGGACAATATTTTATTTCTCACTAAAACATTCTGGTTGAATGAAAGTGGGAGCTCAGCTCAAGTCGACAATGGTGTAATTCCAAATCCCAGGTGTGAGTGGAGACTGTGATTGGTTCCCCTTCTTGTGAGGAGCAGAGTGTGTGGTTAATTGCATTTCAGTAAAGAAAAATAGCAACAGCGGACTACAAAGCTATGCTGAGCCAAAAGGAACAAGTAACAGCGAGCTTCCTAGAGATGTAGTGGAGTCAAAAGTACAATATTTGTCTTTGAAATGTAGTGGAGTGAAAGTCATAAGTTCACCAAAAAATAAATACTCAAGTAAAGTAAAAATACTCAAAAAATGTACTTAAGTACAGTACTCAAGTAAATGTACTCCGTTACTGTCCACCACTGGTAGTAATGATGGGTTGGTAGTCGTAAAGAGTTCGGAACCCTACTTCCAGGACACTTTGAATGATATAACTTAAGTGACATGCGTGCAAGTTTCATGTACGTTTCAAGAAATCAAAGTTGCATGAAAGTTTCACTGTTTAAAGCCATCCTGGTTCATATTGTGGGTGTAATGAGAATTGGTGTGTCAGGCCTGAAGGGTCTCTTTGTGTGTGTGTGTGTGTGTGTGTGTGTGTGTGTGTGTGTGTGTGTGTGTGTGTGTGTGTGTATAATAAGTAGCACACAGCCCGCTCTACGTGTGTGTGTGTGTATAATAAGTAGCACACAGCCCGCTCTACATGTGTGTGTGTGTATAATAAGTAGCACCCAGCCTGCTCTACGTGATGAGTTATGATGCTCTGGTACCTGCTGTCCCTTCAGCGAGTGCAGTATATTAAGCTCTCCTGTGTTCTGCAGAGTGAAGATGATGACTTTTCCTGTGTGGTTAAAACGAGGAGCTCCGGCTACATACAGCTGACCACTCCGCGCTGACACCACTGATGTCACTGTGTAACCTAAAACATCATAAATTATGGGGAAAAAATCACTATAAAACAAATTTACAATAAGCATTTTGACTTTTAAACATGTCAGTACTAATTAGAGCCATGTTTGCTATTATAATAGATGTATAAATCAAAAGAAAACAATCAAATATTACAGTTTATCACTTCCTAAAAGCAATGCTAACAGCTGAGCCTAAAGTCACAATGCCAGTGCAAAGTAGCCAAAATTCCCTGCAGTGCTCTGTGCTAAAGTGCCTGAGATAGAGCTCTAATTAGAGCTCTGTAATCATTCGCTCATCAGCCCGAGCTTGGCATTCGGTTATAAGGGAACGAAGGGGCCATTATACTATAGCTAATGAGTGGGTACAATGGCCTTGAGGGCCAAATGAAGAAAGAGAGTGAGTGGGGGTTGAGGGGATTCAGAGAAAAGTAGAGTTCCAATGCAGGCAGTGAGATAGTTTATAGACAGAGCTACAGCAGTAGTGGGTACTAAACCACAGAGCCTTCAACCACCTACCACATGGCATTTAAAACAAAGGAACAGAGTAAAATGAAAAGCCAAAAGGAACCAGATTGGTAGAAAGGATATGTAACACTATATTCCTCACATTATGTGTAACTGACTGTAGAAATTCTTCTCATATTATTTGATTAAATGTAGGGTGAAACAGACTAATGTTGGCCATTTTTTACATTCCAGACTCACATGTATGGCAATATTTAGTCAGTAGATGATTAGTCATTTGAGAACTCAAGAGATTTCAATAATATGACATTATAGCTTACGTTAACCCATAGCATGACTGATTCAATTTTTTTTAGGAAGATTGACACCAAAATGGAACTTAGGTTTATTTCTCATTTTACTATTTTTTGCTGAATAAATTTAATTTTTTATATTTTAGTAAATATTTCAAGTATTTTAGCAAAAGATAAAAGACTCGGAAACATAAACAGTACAATGTAATTATCTATTATTGCGAATCTACAGCTCCTACAATAATCTGAACATTTTAAAATTTACTTATAGATTATATGTCTGTGAGCATGAGGAGATGGATACAAAATTCATCCAGAAACGACAAGTTTTATTACAAAAACGGACACTTGTGAAACAAAACATGATAAACACTACAACTTGAAACAGACATGACCTGAAGACATATAATGACAGACAAGGACTGAAACACTGGGAAGGCTTTTATGGAGAATGTAATAAGACATAAATGAGAAAGCAGGGCTGTAAATTAAAACAAGACATGATGTGGCCAAGACACGTGGAAAAAGGTCAACACAAGCACATGGTGAGAGGCACGTAAAGAAATGTAAACAAACAAACATGTGACAGGGGCGGGGCCACGAACGTGACAGAGGCAAGTCATAAGGTCACACAGGGTTAGTATAATATTACTGATATGCCTTCAGACTGCATTTATGATGTTAAAAACACTGACTCCAAATTTTTGAACAGCAATGTATGACAATAGCTGTAAGTGTTAACTGAAGTAGATGGCTTGAGATTGCATTTCTTATCAAAAATCATTTTTGAAAACATTTCATGACGTCTGCTTTAGGGCCTGCATATGCCTCGACTCTGGCAGGTTGAACGGGAGAGTGTTAATTACCTAAGTATGCTCCATGGTTCTTCAGTTCCTCAGGGAACTCCTGTGCATATGAGGACTTGGATGGAACCACCTTGCCATTCCGGGTCTCTTTCAGCACAGCTCCATTCCAATCATATGCTCCCACCGCCCCCACCAGAATCCCATCCTGGAAAGAAAATCAACAGACATATGCACCATGACATCAACTTTTGTCAACACTTATGGCTCTGCACCATGTGTTCTTGTACTCCTTGGAGAGAAGCAAAACATCCATCTTGCATTTGAGTGTAGTTCCACTGTCATTAAACCAATTTGCAAAAGTTTTTTTATGTTGTAAAAGCTAATTATGGTGATTAATGTCTATTAAGAATGACATCTGATGAGGCCTAAATTAGTCCAATTAATCATTCATTAGTGACTTATTTACAAAGAAATGCTGCTTTCCCAACTGCACAGTGACATATTGGCTTTCTTTAAATTAACATGTGTGATCTTAGGCCATGATCACCATGAGAAAGCCTTAGAAAGAATGGAAAATCATTCTTGCTTGACATCCACAAACATATTTCAGTATTTTTCGGCTGCTTTGCATGAACTGGTCTATGCGAAACGGCAGATCTGAAATATCTAAACGGTCGCTGCACATTTTCCAGTGGTTTGCGCATAGCAAAGCACCACAAATATCTTGTAACCCATTGGAACTGGTTCTAAATCAATATTACAGTGATTCACTAAGTCTACCACTTCATGCAGTACATATTTCTTGGTAAGCCTGTGTATGTGTTGAAGACTTTTGCTATGGAAACTGTGCAAACTCAAAACAATCCAGGTTTTTAGTGAGCAGTTAATTTTATTCCAATTTGCGACCAGGCTCAGAGTGGTCACCGTGTCCCGAATGAACTGTGTGGCTTGTGCTGAGACGTATGTCAACATCGGTGAATGCTTTCATGGACACATATAGGTCACACAAGCCTTTCCAATATGGAGTCATGTTCACTGACTGACCTTAACCTCATCACACTATGCAGAGCTTAGACAAGCATAACCCTAACTATGTCTGGATATAGTGCCAAGGAATACAACATAGGGATCAATCCAATGCATTTGAAGCAATATTTTTTCTTTTGGACACTGTCACACATCATAAAAACTAGATATCAAACTCGGTGTCAAAAATTACTTCTATTTGATGTTTAACATATGTGACCCCGTCAGGGAAAACTCAGCCAAAGTCGATGGACCGTTTCACGGATACGCAGGGAGGCGCCGCCATTTTGGGTCGCGCAAAGGATTGTGGGATTGTTTGGGGGCAAGACATACGTAAGTGAATCCAAACTAGAGATAAACAATGGGGAAAGGAGACCGCTGCTCTGTTTTTGGCTGCAATAATGATCGCAGATACAAAATAAAGTTAGTATTGTTATATTTCTATTACTCAGTGTGTGTTATTCTTCTGAAAATGTGAGGATTTTTACTAAAATTCGGCCTACCACAGCTTGGACCCAGCTCTTGTACAGATCTATATATAGTACAACCCCCTAAATTTGTGTCCCATTTTAATATTCTGAGCTCTCAATTCAACAGTTTGTTATATAAATAATTCAGTACAAAATGATCAGAAATCATTTTTCTTTATACTTAAAGCTGAATTGTGTCATTTAAATATTAAAATATGATGGATTAAACAGAGGTACAACAATTTTTCTTACTACCACGAATCATTGACAATGGAGTATTCTACATAATAGTAATAATAATTTTAAAAGTTTAAAAATGGTAACATAGGGACCAAAACTTACACCAGGATTCAGGAAACCCAAAAACATCATCAAAATATGACTGCACATGTGAATAGGTGTAGAAACTGAGTTTAAAAAGAAAAAAGTGTACAAGAGCTGGGTCCAAGCTGTGGTAGGCTGAATTTTAGTAAAATCCTCACATTTTCAGAAGAATAACACACACTGAGTAATAGAAATATAACACTACTAACTTTTCTTTGTATCTGCGATCATTATTGCAGCCAAAAACAGAGCAGTGGTCTCCTTTCCCCATTGTTTATCTCTAGTTTAGATTCACTGACGTACGTCCTGCCCCCAAACAATCCCACAATCCTTTGCGCGACCCAAAATGGCGGCGCCTCCCAGCGTATCCGTGAAACGGCTGATGGGGAAGGTGTTGTTCAGTCCAATGATCTATATTACTGGATAGGACACACGTGACTTCTGAACGCGCCGGCATGGAGCCTCCATGTTGTGTGGAAGCAGGGCAAGATCGGAAGGAAAACAGCTTTTATAAACAACGAAAGGGCTGCAATGTTTTGTGTTTTATTGTTTTACTTATTGGAATCCTGTCAGCAGACACCAGGGGATCACATTCCACAAGTATGTATTCATTGTAAAATGATTTATTAGGTAAAAAGATAGACAAAAGTTGAACAAATTAGTTCTCTTTCAAGGACAGTAAAGACATGCCCACATACATGTATTGATGCTGTATTATGTATAGATCAGTACCTACTACAGGGTTCCTGTAAATGCTTGCAAAGTCTTATAAAGTCTTGTATACAACCTTGGTCAAAAATAATGTCTATAATGTCTTATTCTACAGATGGAAGTCTTGCTATTTCTTATATGGAATATTTCTCTTCACAAAGACATTAATTGGCTTGAATACAAGTAGTCAGTTATAACTCAAAGGTGTGAAAACATGTAGAATTGTATGAATATTAATAAATGAACTTAAACATTAAAAACCTGGTGCCTTTTAGTTGGAACAATAACACCAGCAATAAAATACAGGATTTCCATGAAAATTTATTACAAGTATTTCAGTACTGTAACATTAAATTAACTCGGATGATAGCATTGAATATTTCTATATTTACATTCTACATTTTATTTACGGAGGTCTCCGTGTTCTTTACTTTCGGAGGTCTCCGTGTTCTTTACTTTGGATTAAGACAGTCGACAGGTTGAAAAAATGTATAATTTGTGTAGAGCCATCGGTCAATAGTCATATCAGTAAGGCAAGAAAACATGGCTATATTTATGTCAGTGGCCAAGCAATAGCAGCATTACACAATTTAATTATTTGTCTTCTTTGTAAATAACTTACATTTTGAAAATCGGATAATTATTAACGATTTTACAGCCATTAGAAGTCATGCAAGCAGTAAGGTCTAGAGAAAATGTCAGCTACGGCAGTTGCGAGAGCTGATAGTAGCCTAACATGTCATCAACCATTTTAATACTTTGATTAATGTTAAAGAGCTTTTTATCCTCTTTGTAAAGAGCTTTAAATTTTGAAAATCGGACAATTATTAGCGAAGTTAGAGCTTTGAGAAGGCAGCAGTGCAGGCTATGTGCCATTGTTTACAAGCTTCACTTCCACACAACATGGCGGCTCCATGTTGTCGCGCCGGCCTCAATGCTAGCGAATAGGCAGTGTCCTATCCAGTAATATAGATCATTGGTTCAATCTGTCACTCACATTAGCCACAAAAATTAGCCGCTTTTTATTGCTGTAAATGTAAGATAATAGTCTAAAATACCCATCTTAGTTCATGTTTGTATCAAAAACAAAACAAACTCAACAAAAAAGTTGTTTTTGTGCAGTAAAATATTTCCGTTTTCGTTTATTTAGGTTTCTGTTCTTCTACCGCGGAGGTATACAATCTTGTTGTGTGTCATTCGGCTCCTGAACTACTTCTCTTTACTGTAAAATTGTGTTTGAGCTCATGTATCCATCCGCCAAACGTGAGTAGGTCAAAGGTCTTCAGCTGATGTAAACACAGCGACGTTAGCCGTTTAGCTCATCTTTCAGTCTTTATTTTTGGTAGATTTGGATTTGTTTTGGATTAACTGTTAATTATTTCTGATGTATTGATGTCTTGTGACACAAAATAAAGTTGAATTTCAGTATGCTACGTCTCGGAGAGTATAAGATAATCGGCTTAAACTTTGTGTGAGGATTCCTTTAACAGTACTCTTTCCACCTCGTATTTGGGGGAAAAATTACTTTGACCGTTGTTGAGGTCTTATCAAGCAGCACCTCGTCTGAATCTTGGATCAAATCTTCCAGGAAAACATGTTTTGACAAAATGGGAATGTACAAACGCTGTATTATTAGTCCTCTGAATCTAATCACATATAGTAGCTCAATGTTAACAAATGGAACAAGAACAAAGACCACATAAATAAGGAATTAATGACCTAATGATGTTTCCATATGACAGATATGCTACTCATCAAATACAGCTTATGAGCGTGTCATTCCATTGGCAACATTTTGATTGATTTAGCTTTTCATAGTGAAGATATTTAGCTTTTTTCTTCTCTTTTGGTTTAAAATCCTAAAGAAACTGCAGACACATCAGTCTACACCCTTGTCAAGTTGCTGACATGATTTAAACCTCACCCATATCACCTTCCCTGCTGATTACTAATAGCTGAAAAAAAAAAATAACCATAGCAAAACTGACGACCACATAAGTGGAACATCTGAATATGTATCTTAAGCTGCAGTTTAAGCTGGCATAGCCAAGCTTGAGTGAAAACCATCTGTGCATTTGGGGACAATTTTCTTTCCAATAAGTTATCCCTCTTCTCAACACTCAGGTTGCCTCTTGTTGAGCAAGTGCTATTCCAGGCATTCAGGAGTCTGATGGATGGGATTTCCAGCATTCCCAGTGACCATCTGCAGTTTTCCTATCTATTTTTTCCTACCAAAAGCAAAAGATTATATGTTTATAATTCCCATGGGCAGGTTGGGCCTCGTTTGTGGCAATGGATTGGAAAATTGTAGCCGTTGCATCAGCAGACAGTGCGGCCTGGAAAGCGATGAAGATAAGTAGTACTCGAGTCCAGAACGAGACTTGGAAAGACAGAACGTTCAGGTACAGTTTGGAAGTAGTCTTGGATGAATTGCTGCTGATGGTCATCCAGATTTGTAGGTACAGTTGGGAATGTGGAGTTTGCAAGGCTGCGTTGGGAGGACACGCCAGCTGTGTCAACCCGTGAGCCAGCGCTGATATCAGCTGCAGACCCAAGAGAAAAAAGCATTGGGGAAAAGAGAGATATAGCTTTCCTCTCTCTCACTTCAAGAGCACTTCCTCTTCACCATTCACCGCAACATTCCTCCCCTGAGAGGTGAACGCGGGGCCTTTTATTCACGTCTTTTTGGAATGGGGATTGGAAAAAAGCCCTGTCTGCATTAGCAGCGACAGAGACATGAGAGAGTCATATATCACGATGACCTCAAGATCCAAGGAGCAAATCAAGGCTGAATTTGGGGAGTCTCGTTGGGCTATGGAAGTAAAATAGACACAAAAAACCATAGACATGGAATACACCAAAAGCAGCCAGACAAATGATGCTTACCTGAACTATATGTGTGGAGAAACCAGCCTGGGACATCTGGAGACCAAATGCAGTCCCGTTCTTACTGGTTCCTACAGACAGAATCAGAATGAAAACAGAGCTAGCACAGAGGGAGGTGGAATGGCTTAGAACTGAACACACTGAATTTCAGCTGAATCTCAGAGTGTCTTAGAAAGAGTTATGACACTGCACATATTTCAAAGTGAAGAGAGTGCTTAAGACTTGCTCCGAGTAGATTTACAGCACAGTACAATGCTGAGATGTTGTAAATGTTTTATAGACTGAGGTTTTTCACTGTATTATGGACATGTGCAGAGTATAGCGAATTTCAGGCTAACTACCTTCCAAACTGAAGATCCTCTCTCCCAGAGCATCCACAATGTCTTTCAAGGCTGCTTCGTCAGTCACGTTGAAGAAATGCTTGTCGTCTGGGTCACTGGCGATGTACTTGATCTCATTGAGAAAAGCCTCTGGATTGATCCCTCGACGATTGTAGTAGCCTAGCACCTGGAGAAAGACCAGAGCATCATGATACTGCTAACCAGTAAGCCAGTCTGGAGCAACCGTTCATCCACCATGACTCATTTCTCTTCAGGGCCAATGCTACTTCAACTGAGTTTCCTTTAAAGAGGCTCAGACATCCAGTTCTCATGGAATAGGGCTGTGTTACAAATTCCACCAATGTCAGCAACTAAATGTGACCTCAAAAGGTTCCCTGCCCATGTTGCTGTGCCTCAACTCTAATTGTCCACCTCATTATCCCAGCATGCGATCAGTACCAGACCAGAGCTGGGCACACTTGCCCCGTCACTTTGAAACAGGTCATTTACACCTAAAGTCCAAGATCTTACAGTATTAACGATGAAAGAGAGAGCGAGGACTGTGGCTTCTCTAGATCAGGATGAGTATTAAAACAGCATTCATTACTGGCAATACCTAAATACCACAAAACTGCTCGGGCTTATTTGTATCTCACTGAAGCAATTCTTTTGTGGTTCAGTGAACCGTGCATGTAGAAGTTTTATTCCACTGACATTATAAGCACATCTTGTGTATTTGGGTTGGAACAATACACAGACTATTATTCAGTGAAGTATAGGAACAAGGAGCATGCAAGCAGATAAACACAGAAAGCACTCACAGCAATGGCATATCGAATGATGCCATCCTTCTCACTGTCCTCGATGACTTGTTTCAGGTCGGGGCTGTCATGTGACTCTCCGTCTGTTATGACAATCATGACCTTCTTCGCTCCCTTTCTCCCACCTTGTTTAAAGGCCTGTGAGCTGAGGAAACACATGATACACCTATTTTAATTGCTTGAGTCAGAAACTTTGAACATCCCATCTACTGAACCACGCACAACACCAAGACATTTGGCTCTTATATGAAACGGTGGTTTATATTACAGTTAAACCAATGGTTTGGTGAAAACCTAAATGTACTAATTTCCCAAATATACCAGATTATACTAATTGGCCAGGATGTGTGTGGATTTCAAATTTTGCTTCTGGAGCTGCACGGCTAATATTGCTAACAAATGCTAGTACTCTATGGTCCAAAAAATGCAAATAGTTTATGTAAAGACACAGCATAGCAAAACCTCTCTCAGCCCTCTTGAACTGCATCCAGGTCTTAATTAAAGTTGAGCAGACATGTTTATGTGTTAGTAACATAAACTTGCAACTCCAGTTGTAAACTAAAGAAGCAAATCTTGGATTCCTAACATGTCTTGGCTGATCAACATCAAGCCTTAGTGTAAAACTGTTTACATTTGAATTTTTACTAAACTCTTCCCTCTGGAGTCTGAGGGGTTTTCAGACACTCTGGCGTAGTTTGACATGCCCTGACTTTTTACAAATTACACCCATCTAAAATGATTTTTTCCCAAAAGTGTTACACAGACTTTTGTTCAGCACAAACTCAGCAACAACAGTGTCAAAACAGTAAGAGTGTCATACATCTATATTCTGATTAAATCTGCTCTAAACTTTCCAAAAACCTGTTTTCAGATGTGCTGATATATTGTGAAAAAACACACTCTAACCTTTCTAGACAAGACTTTTGAGCTCAGAACTGTGTAAACATAAGTGTTTGCTACACACTGGTCATTACAGTTTTTAGAAATTGTATATGGTTTTATCCCTAAAGCTTAACAAATATAAAGTGACACTATGTTTCACTCATTCAGTGGTTCCTAGATTGAATATTCATGGGATACGTGTGAGGTGTGAGGTGAGAGGTCTTTGTTCAGGTGAGCGCTTTTTGTTTATAGAGACCAAATGTGCATTTTCACAAATTTCTCGGTCACTAATCCTCCACTGGCATGCCTGGAATTACCATCTTGTTATCATATGAATGGCAGATTGCATCAATGGGTGGGAAATAAAGGCTTGCGCTCTGAGTCTGTAATGCATTTCTTGCATTTTTATACTCACATAAAGTGCAGGTTTAAGTAGTGTCAGTGTTTTAGTAAACTGTAGATCAATGAAAATCTGACAATAAAGAAACTGTAAGCTGGCAGCTGTGGCCTGGTGTTTAGGGATCTGGTCTTGTGACCAGAAGGTTGCTAGTTCGATCACCAGTCAGGTTGTGACTGAAGTGCCGTTGAGCAAGGCACCTAACCCCCAACTGTAAGTCGCTCTGGATAAGAGTGTCTGCTAAATGCTTCAAATGTAAGGGACTGTTTTGCTGTGCAGCCTTTAGCTGCTGAGGGAAGGTTCATTTCACATGTTCTGCTAAGTGTCAGCAATCATCTTGAGCTGGTAAATGACATATTTCAAGGCTTCAGCCAGTGTGTTTGGTGCAGAATCATTGTCCTGTGCAGGTCTGACTCTGCTGGTAACTGGTGGTTTTCTCTACGGTTTTCAGGCTTGACTGTTAAAAATAGCACCTTCCTGGCTTCTTTTTTCTAGAACCAGAGACTTTCCTGACTTTCCTTTCTTGTGGTGCTTTTTTTTCTTCGTCTGTGTACTTTCCTGTCACTCTCCTATTTGCATTTGAGCCCTTTCTGGTGAATACACGACTGGAAATCATCTAAATATGGCAGGTGGGTTTTCCTCTTTCCTTTCCAGCTGGATTGCCGGTTGGTTCATGGAACAGTAACTTTGCTTTAATTGCATAATGATTTTCTATTTGATTTGATCTAAAAAAAGCAAAGTATATTATTTCAAGTACATCCAAAGATTGTTTCAAGTAGTGTAGTTACATTTCCTTTTTAGTGCAATTAAATTACTTTAGTGCTCTTCAGTACATTTGTTTTAAAACTTTATGCACTGTTTGTTTTTATTTATTTATTTATTTGCATTGGCCTTTGTGTCAAAGGTTCTTGTACTCTACAGTATAAAAGCAGTGCTATACAATGTAATGCACTGGAGCAGCCAAACAGGAGCCTATTGTCACCATGTCTAATGTCAAGCATTGGCTAAAGGAGTATAAAGAGTCCTTGCATCATTCTCTGGACTGATTCCTAAACGTTTGAGCTAATTTGGAATGGCAAATGTAAACTTTTGGTCATAGTGTTGAGTATATATGCATAATACCGTGCCACATTGATGCCCAGTGCAGTGTTGGTCTCTTCCCCACCCCTTTGCTCTATCTTTCTGGCAGCCTTCACCACATCCTCCACTGAGCGATAATCATTCAGCTGGAACTCAGGCACAACCTTCTCCCCATACTGCACCACACCAACCTAAACAAACCAAAACATTATCAGAAATATCCACACACACATGCACTTGCAGCATGCAAGAGTATTAGAGTTGTAAAAAGTATCTGATGATAAACAAGCATTTAGGAAGCATATAAACAAACAGCAGACCATATATTCTGGAGAAACACTATCCATATGATTACCAGAATAAGGAATCCACTTGATGGCATTCAGTATTAATTTATTATTTGGTTAAAATATGCTGTGTATTAATAAATAAAAAAATGAAATATCTGAGTGATGTTCTTGACACAACAATCCTATTATTTATATAAACCGCAGGATAGCAGTGCTCTGTGAAAAAGTCACTATTTAATTGGCATAAGAAAAAATCAACAGACTAGTAGTTAACAAAAATGTCATTAGTTTACACAAATGTGTAAAGATAGAAAGTACAGTATGTATAAGATTACCAACTGAGTCTCGTTCAGAAACAAATCCAATGAGATTAGTATAAACACTATTAAGAGTAAATACTGAATATGAATTATGCAATTAATAGCCATGTATTTCATGTCAATAATGTCAGATGTTCCTAAAACCACTGACTGACTCTACTGAGGTGATAAATAAAGCATTCTTAGACAACAGATTCAAGAACGCTGATTGGCTAAATTTCTGTTGCTATGCACGTCTTTTCAGTCAGCAGGCCAGTGATTGGCTGCTGCTTCTCTGACTGGGTGATATTTCTGTTGCCTCAGAAGAGAGGATGAACCAGGAAGCTAATTTCCCCCAGTATATTTTATATATAACATGTTACTGTGCATGTTTAGCACATACATACTTAATATTAGGCATTGATTATTTTATAAATGTTTATTTAAAAAAACAAAAATAAAAAAACAATTTCCAAAAAACTGGTGGACTCAGGGATGGGGGGGGGGTGCACCTATGGTTGAAAAAACATCATCAAAGTGACCTCAAGAATGGAACAACGTGCTCTATTTGCTGCCATTCACATGGGGAACAATTATTAAGTGACCCCTTTTTTGTAATAAATTATGATGGTGTGCCCTCTAGAACAAGAAAATTGATAATCCGTCTTAATGAGTCCACTTATTTGGTTGCCTTTCCAATAGAAAAGGGTGCATTAAGTGTCCTCTGTTACACCCCTGCTAGACAGTGTTCCAAAGTGAGAAAATATGATGCAGTGCTGTATGGGGATCTCCTACAATTGTGCATGAAGCACCTAGGTAGGTGTCACTCAATGTCCATAACCCTAACCCTGTCCATCATGATGGGTGGCACCCTTACACCCTCTATTGGCTAGGCGCTTCTGCCCCATGCAGAATTATTAAAATATATCATCATTACAAAGCTATCTGAACATATAAACTGTACCTGTATCTGCCCTGGTCCAATGTAGAACTTCTGCAAGATATTGATGAGAAAGTCTTGAACTTCATACCATGGATAAATGGAATTTGAACCATCTAGAACTATCACAATGTCCATATAGGTCTCGCATCCTGCAAGAGAAGGTTTACAATTAAGAATGATGACTTCTACAGATGAGTTGAATTTGTAAATGGACATAAACATCATAATGTGAAGGCATTTCATCTGTAAACTTTCAAATAAATCAAACATATAATAATGAGATTGACTCCTAGTTCTACTGAATTTGTCGTTTCCAGACCATTTTATGCTTGAATTCAACATAAAATACTGTTCATGGGCAAAGGAGAAGCTGGAAATGCCACAGAAATGTCACAGCCCAGAATTTTCCTAGTTAAATCAAGTCCCAGGCAGATTGTGCAGGTGTGCTATGCTTACTTTGGAAAGCTGGAGCAATGGTGCGAGAGAATTTAAAGCTGGCGTTGACTCTGGAGCAGATTCCTGTACTGTAGTAGGAGCTGCCACATTCATATGACCACAGAGGACCACACGCCTGAAAGCAGAAGAGACAGACACTGTACTGACAGTGCATCTAGAATACTATAATGAATATCACAGACGTCAAAGTTAGACACAGTATTGTTTCTATAAGGACGTTAATTGCGTGTATTTGATGTTATTAAATTATAAATCATCACTGTTGGAAAAACACTGTTTAGTGTCTATTATAGTTCTGTTTAGGAACAATCAAACACCAGTTATATGGGACTCTGACCTCTGTTCATAAGGGTGCCTCACCACATTAAGGCGCTGTCACTATGATGGAAGAATTAGTGGTTCGAATGCCAGGTCATGCTGCTTGCCATCAGCATCCAGGGGCAGAGAGAGCAAAAATTGGCCATGCTCTCTCTCGGCCGGTAGATGGCGCTCTTTCTTGGTGGCCCTGAGTGGCTCAGCAGGCTAAGACGCTGACACTATGACCAGAGGATAGTGAGTTTGAATCCCGGTCATGCTGTTTGCCATCAACAGCCGGGGCCCAAGAGAGCAAAAATTGGCAGTGCTCTCTCTGGGCGGGACATTGCAATGTCCGCTGGCTCAGGCGTCTACTGATTGGTCCATTCAGAGCTGGGAATCCTGCACTTTCCTCTGAGCACGTTGGCTCACCCGTGACGGTGTATCAGCGGTAGTTTGAAAAGAGGCGGTGGGTGCAATCACATGCAGCGGAGGAGACTTGTGCTTGTCTTCACCCTCCTAGAGTCAGGGACATTACAAAAATGACGGGGAGAGGCCTAACAGATGGGATGGACTAATTGGCTTCTACTACATTGGGAAAGGGATAAAAATTGGCAAAAAAAAAAAAGAATAAATAAAATGATTTAAAAAGAAAAAAGATGGCTCTCTCTCCCCAGCACTACTAATTAATGTCAGCTGGCTCAGACATCTGCCAGGCGATCTATACTTCCCTCAGAGCACGTTGGCTGCCCAGTGGCGAGGTATCGGCAGCAGCTCAAAAAGAGGCGGAGCCTGACTTCACATGCATGGGAGGAGGCCTGTGGTAGTTTACACCGTCCTAGAGTTTACATTACAAGTGATGGGGAGAGTCCTAACGAATGGGAGGGTCCAAACATATTGTGGAGAAAAAATACTTTTCATTGTTCACTTGTGAGGCTATGTACTGCTTTTAAATTCAGGAAGTATTTAATTAGTGTCAAATGTGATCAGATATTTTATCACAATTAATTGTGTTTAATTACTGGCTGGGGCGGCACGGTAGTTTAGTGGTTAGCACGTTAGCCTCTCAGCGCTGAGGTCTTGGGTTCGAGTCCACATCTGAGCGGAGTTTCCATGTTCTCCCTGTGTCTGCGTGGGTTTCCTCTGGGGACCCCGGTTTCCTCCCACAGTCCAAAAACATGGAGGTCAGGTGGATTGGGTACTCTAAATTGTCTGTAAGTGTGTGTGTGAGTGTGTGCATATGTGTACACCCAGTGATGGATTGGTGCCCTGTCCTGGGCTTGGTTGAATAGTGTAATGCCCTGCCCTGCGCTCAGTGAGGGGGTAGGGGACTAACCGCGACCCTGATAAGGATTAAGCGGGTGGGATAATGAATGAATGAATTAATAATTTAACAATGACAACCCAATTCAAACCAAGCTGATTTCTTGGATGATGTATACAAAGTGATGGGGAAGCATCATGACTCACCACAAAGCTGTTATCTTTAGGGTTGGAGGTAAGTGTCATCCCCAGCCTCATTTTATCCTTCCGTTCAGAGACATTTGTCAAAGATATCTTTCCTTAGGGAAAACACAAAAATGATGATGATGATGATGATGATGATGATGATGATGATGAAGATGATGAGCATTGCCAAAAGTAAACAAAAAAAAATCAAATGATGGTTTGACACATTACTTGTTTCATAATATAATAACTTTAATGGGCATTTTTGTTTTGTTTACAGTATAATGCCATCTAGTTATGCCATCTGGTCAGGTTTAAATAGCTTACAGAGCCTCTGCAAGTTACTTTAACACCACTGCAGCTATCCAGTGCCATGCAGATGTGTCACACATGCAGGAGCACAGATGTGGAACTGTATGTAAACTGAAGACTGAGGAAAGAATGAATCATAATGATGGTTTCTCCCCTGCAGCTCTTCACACTGAGTGCTGCCTGGTAACACTTTACCCAAACTACGACTCCTAAGCTTCATCCAAGTGATTAAGGGAAGCGTTGAGTAGTAATTACACTGGCACAGTAAAGAGTTACAATCACTTTTAAAGTGTATTTACACAAATAAATGTGCAGGGATAATCCCCTGGAATGTGAAGTGAAGACAGGGTACCTAAATTGAGCTTGGTGCAGCTGGGGCCTGCGGTTCTTCTGCTTAAAGGACATTTATACACGTCACCTGTTTGGTGCTGCCCATTTGTTTCTAATGGAGCTCCCACCAGTAACCTAAAAGCAAAGCACAAACACTTTTAGCTTTGAAGCTGCTGAAATAATTGATTGAAAATTTAGGATTCACAGAAGGAAAGAACATGACTTAGCAGTTTGCAGAAGTTTCCTTTCATTTGTTACATAAGCTGTGATGCTCAAATGCAAAACTAAAGAGCGGCACGGTGGCTTAGTGGTTAGCATGTTCGCCTCTCAGCGCTGAGGTCTTGGGTTCGAGTCCCCATCTGAGCGGAGTTTCCATGTTCTCCCCGTGTCTGCGTGGGTTTCCTCCGGGGACTCCGGTTTCCTCCCACAGTCCAAAAACATGGAGATCAGGTGAATTGACTACCGTAAAACAATTAACCTGGTGTGTGTATGAATGTGTATGTATGTATGTATGTATGTATGACCAGATCTGGTTGGCACTCTATCCTGGGTGATCCCCCTAGTGCTCGATGCAGTCCTCCAGGTGGAAGGTTGCTTCCAGTTGAGAGTATGATGTGTGCGACTGGCTGCCGCTTTTCACCGGTGTGTGTGGTTGAGTGTGTGTAAATGGAGTGTGTTGATTATAAAGCGTCCTTGGGTATCTTGAAAGACGTTATATAAGTGTAGCATTCATTCATTCATAAAGAAGCATATTTCACACACCAAAACTGTGTAATTATACATCCATTACATCCTGTATAATTGAATTTGACTTTCAAATTAGACTAGTCAAGTCAAATCAAGTCAAGTCCGTTAGTCTTTGCAGAGTACACAGTAAATCTGCCAGTGTTAAATCAACACTATTAGAGTTAAATTAACACCGAGGGTGTCAAAATGTAACACTCTCAGTGTTAATTTAACTCTAATAGTGTTGTTTTAACACTGGCAGATTTACTGTGTATGTTGCTGAGATAAGGGTGAATTTGGCAAATTCTGAAATGCAGTTGAACTGTCACTGTAAATTCTTGGAAAATAAAAATAAAAAAAGAGAGGATCTGCAGACATCAGGCAGACATTTGTAGAATGTTTGCTATTTGCTCAGTAAATGTGTATATTTTGGCGTTGGAGTTGAAAGAAGGGAAAAGAGATGACAGGTATGTGGAATCAGTAAGCAGAGGGATGTTTAAACAGATTGAGCTGGATGCTGGTGTACTTTATCAGTGAAAACACACAGGGCGGTGAGCTATGTGAGGCTCCACAAGCATGTGTTGTGTGTGAGCATATGCATGCGAGTGTGTGTTCTGTGACCCAGACTGGCATGGCCCATAAACACACTGGACTATTACCATGTGGCAGAAAACATTACAGATAAGGCTGTTCAGGTGTTTTTGTAGAGGCGCCCTAGAGAGCACTTACACAGATACACAGCCATAGAAAGCAGTAGACCTTTTCACAAAGGAATCATTACACAAGTCACAGAGCACTGGACTCCTCACTGCACTTCTTTATGCTGGAGTTGCCAAATTCCTTAACCATGACAGTAGTCTCAAAGGAGGATGAAGATCTGATGGAACTCACGATCTCGATCTCCATTTAGGTCAGAATGGTCCTATAAATGTCCACAGATGACTTCATAAAGCACTAAGAACATTATCACCAAACTGCTCACGAGTGGCGTTAACTTCACTGGTGTATCCTCACAGCCTGACAAAGTGACCTCGGAGTGCAAGTCAAAGACAGAAAGAAAAACAACCGAGACAGCAGTAAAGTAACACAGGCTCAATAGGTCAGCCAATATGAAGAACAAACGTTCTTTCATTGGAAAAGACAAGTAATGTTACAACTCTTACCCCAGTCTTATTTTAAAAGGCAAATCTTGCCATTAAACTGCACATTTTCTCTAATGGTGCACTTTTAGGCCTTTTAAGATTGCAACTTGAGCCCCGTGGCTGTTCAGAGTGGGCCTAATCTTAAACAGTAAGCTTCTTTATTCATTGATATAAATTCTCTCAGTACATTTGGAGTGTATGCCTAATAAAATCTGAGGTCTAGTACTCATGGTTCCTCATCCACCGCAAAGCCCTTTTCCACTTAATTCTACATTATTCTCCTTGATGACAGATGATTCAGAGTTTCAGAGGGTTCCAAACGTGTCATTTAAACATGGCGCCAGCGGAGCAGAAGGAAGGATCGTGCTGTATTGTGCGCCTCACGCTCACAAACAGTCTGCTGACGTGAAGAGGTTTGACAGTAGGGGTTAACACGCTACTCTCATCTCTCCAGATCGGCAGTAGCTCAGAGGAACGAAACTCGACTCCCGTTTATTGCAGATCCAGACCTCCGTCAGAGCTCGGCTTCAGGCCAGAGGTCAAGCTGCAGGGCCCCTGGCCCCTGAAACACAGATCTGTTTCAGTGGTTTGGATATTCTTTGCTGGGTATATCCTTCCTTAACAATGATGATGAAGAATCTTCATATTGATATTAAAGTTTCAGACTCTTGTTATAGTCTTAAAAAAATGTTCAAAGACATTTTTGAATTATTTCAGTGAGGGTTAAATTTTTTGATGTCCCAGATAGCATAGAGATGTCGGCCACATCTGGCTGAGAAATGGCACTGCTGGCCCACTGTCAGCATTGGCAAACTGAATGTGAGCCAAATTTGGCCCTTATATTGAAAATACATATTTTGCCCACATGTACCATAACAGATGTACCATAACTTCTGGCAGAGATGTGGCAGTGCTACCTACATATGAGCCATAAGTGGCCCACACAGTAAATATGCCAGTGTTAAATCAAGTTTTATTAATTATTAATAAATTAATAATTAAAAATTAAAGTGTTAATTTAACTCTAATAGTGTTGATTTAACACTGGCATATTTACTGTGCACATATTAAAAAATATATTTGACCCAGTTGTGTGTGCTTCACATATGATTGTCATGTGGCCCTAATTTGGTGTATATGTGGCCCACATCTTGCATCTGGGAGAAGTCCGTCCAAGTGCTGTCAATCTATGTGGCAAGTGGGTCAAATAAAAATGGGCATGAGTGCCAGATGTGGGCCAGAATAATTTTGCTATCAGGTGTTTATTTTGAACTACAATTTGAAATTAATTTAGAATTTTATATGTAATAATTACATTTTTTGTTTTTTAAAAATGATTTGGTATTAAATCTTTTTTTTTTTTTTTACTTTTTATTCACATTATTGTCTTGAATTTTACTATTTTAATAATTTGTTCTAAAAAAATGCTGTATACATTAAGATGTACTTTATAGTTTCTTTGTTTAAATTTTTTTTATTATTACTTTTCAGACGTGGCCTTAATTTCTATTTTGCCAGGTCATAGTGTTTGAAATAGGCTTTTTCTGCTACTGTTAAATTCTGCCGTTGAGGCTTCCAGACAAGCATTTGCCAAACAGTTCTGAACACAATCTTAGACACTCTGACAGTGCTAATATTTCCACAACTATTAATATCTATTATTATTGTTATTATTCCTGTCTCTGGCAAATGACTTTACACTGGAGAGTTCAGGTCAGGATACTGATACCAGAAAGCAAGAGGACAGACAAAGAGGCCAATACTGCAGTGATTTACAGGTGCTCAGCAGTTTCCAGTCTAATGACATGAGCAGTTAAACCTCCCAGTGCACGACTCATTAGGGTCAAGTATTCTCAACATATCTCAGCCACACAGGGCAGGAGTGCTGAGATCACCTCATCAAAGAGAAGCACCAGTGAAGCTCACACAGACCCTTCCAAAGAGCTTAACGACACAGGAGACCCCGGTTTTGTTACAAGTCTGCAAGAGAAAGAATGAGGATTGATGTGCTATGAGTGTTATTGCTATTAGGAGACAACGAGACACTGAGCATGAAATCAAATAAGGTCTAAAGAGAGACAGAGGAGAGTGACGAGCCATTTCACCACCTTGGTATTTGTACTCAGTCTGTAGGATAAGGAAAAGTACTCACACACCCACACGCATAATGTAGACGGCCAATCATTTCCAACCAGCGGTCTGATGCTAAGTAACTTATAGACATACAATCTAAAAATAAATGTATAAATAGTTTTTTACACGAGTGCATCTAAAAAATGTGAATATTGGGAAAAAAGTTCATTGTTGTTCATATTTTCATTCAAAAAGGTAAAATGTCATATTTTATATTCAGTACACGTAAAATGTGTTGTGACAAACAATGTCGGATGCAAACGCTGAACAGAAAATATTTTATTAGTCAGGACAATAGAAAATTATGTTTAGTCAAATAAAGAGATAAGAAGATGAGAGCTGACAGCTCATTTTACACAGTCTTTATATCTCAATCCTGAGGTGGGCTTCATTGAAAAAGGTAGTGTGAATTGCTGATTGATCCATTTCTTGCAAGTACACAATCAAAACTATGATAACCATGTAGCCTCCATGAGCTGACCATGCTTGGGATGGGTGGTCAGTTGGCTGTTGATTGGTCTTCAAGAAAAGGAACCGATACCGGACCAGTAATTATTTTTGACATAAGATACTGTTCTTTTCCTGTCTGTACATAATGTTCCAAACTGGCTGTTTTCTGCACAAGGGTGAAATGGCCTTATCGCTATCCTCAATTGACCCTGTGTTAGAACATTCAATACAGCAAACAAGAGATAGATTATATTTGGATATACAGTAAACCCCTCGTATTCGCGGGGGTTAGGGACCAGAACATACCACAAATGGAGCATCCGCAAATACTTGTAACCCCCTCCCAAAAAAAAGTGCTTATCAGTACCTATTTTGATGGTAAAATCCAACCATATGCCTTAAACTATCATCCTTACCACTTCAGAAACATGTGTAAAGACATAGAATATGAAAAACCAAGTATTTTTTGGTTCCCGCTGCGAACGAACGTTCCTGGTTCGGGGCGCTATTTTTGTTGGTGGAAATGCGCCGAACGGTTCAAAATTAGGTTCGTGAACCAGAACGGTGCCGGTTCCGTGTCGGTGGAAAAGTGCTATCTGTGTCTCTCTCTCGGTCTCTGAGAGCCATTTACACTTCACCACTTACACTTTGTGCTGGAAGCCTGAGAAGAAGCTGGGCATTTAGAGGGCATCTTAGGGGTAAAAGAAAAGCAAAACTAGTCAGGTCTATGGCTCCCGGGAAAGTGGCTGTGTGTTGTGCGGATCAGCCAATGAGAGCTGGCCTTGTACGGCCATCCAAACGCCAGCCAATAGCGTTCGAGTATTGGAGCATGCACTTACCCAACTGTTGTACAGTACACATGTTCTACAGAACAAACCACAAATATGTGAGTTTTCCACGAATAACACATAGATATGTTCTATAGAAAATTCTGCAAGTAGGTGAATCTGCGAATGCTGAACCACGAATAGGTGGGGGTCCACTGTACATATCTTATCACCCACTGTTAATGTATAATAGTTGGGGGCAGCCGTGGCCTGGTGGTTAGCGATCTGGTCTTGTGACAGGAAGGTTGCTGGTTCCATCCCTGAACAGGTAATGACTGAAGTGCAAGGCACCTAACTCCCAACTGCTGCCCGGGGACCATGATTAGGGCTGCCCACCACTTTGGGCACATGTTCTCACAGCATAGTTTGTTCACTAGTGTGTGTTTCACTGCACAGATGGGTTAAATGTGGAGGTCAAATTCTGTTGTGTGCAATCACATTGGCAATAAGTTTAATCTAATTTAAGTTAATTTAATCTACTATTAATGTTTAAGCAAGCTAATACAAAATTTCCTTCACAAGTGACATTTCAAGCATTTTTGCAGTTGATTAGTATGGCATACAATTATCAGTCCCTGTCCATCAGTTTCATTTTTCAGCCCTAATTCTGATACAAATTTCCTGTA
Organism: Crenuchus spilurus; assembly: GCA_036984385.1. Classification (NCBI taxonomy): domain Eukaryota; kingdom Metazoa; phylum Chordata; class Actinopteri; order Characiformes; family Crenuchidae; genus Crenuchus; species Crenuchus spilurus. Next base: position 26,918 of record BRDA01008578.1, on the reverse strand, counting down.
GACTGGGATATTTGCTACTGCTTAGACCCATATGACTGTACGCTTCAATACACCTACACATTCAGCTACTTCCTTCCCACTACAACCTTTGGCGTCCAAATCTAATTACTAAATTTGACCAATCATTAACATCTGCATAATTCTAGACATCAAACAGATATTAACTGCACTGTACCATGACTTTTCAATCTATGATTACCAGCACACACCACACAGGTATTTATAGATCATCCTCATGCAACACCATGTACAGGAGCATGAAGCTACTACCACCTTAAAAACGAAAGGTGACTAATTTTTTGTCCAGGGAGCTTATTTCCATACAGAAACAGAGTCCACATTTAATTTGGTGCAGTTCCAGTAGTTCAGTAGACTTGAATCTTATCAACACCGTGAGTGATTATTTTCCCCTTCTAGGTATGACCAGGAGCAAAGCCAATAGTAATAGTTGAACACTGTCAGAGGTTATGATTAAGGTGTGGATGTTAGTTTAACCTGATCGTTTTAATCTAGATTAATTAACCTGGCCTGCCAAACTACTCCATCATACTGAAAATTTGGGCTGCTGTTGTATTCCAGCTCTTTCCTGTCCCAAAAGATGGAGCTCTTTGCGTGCCCTGCTGCTCCAGGCATTCACAACCAAAGACCATGTAAAGGTCAGCACCCAGCATGAGAGTTATACTGCCAACTTTAAAATAAACAAATACATTGATGCCTATGAGTGTGTGTGAATATGTCTGCACTGAAACTCATCACACCATCAACAGGAAAAAAAATGTGGGCTTGTCTTTGAGGAGGACAGATAACTGTGCATTCCTTGCAAACTTTGTTTTTTTTTTTTTGTTCTTCTTCTTCTTCTTTCTCCACTACTCTTTATTGCAGCTCTTGCTCACTGTCCCAGAAAGGAATCTGTACTAAATAAGTGTATGCTGCTACACATGATACAATCATTACCTTATCATATAGGTCAGGACTACTGCCTAAGCTGCTTTGAAACTGTGGACTCAGATCTAGATTCTAGACAAAATTAATTTGTGTATACAAAAGTATTTTAAACTTTCTTCCATGAGGGACAAATAACCTCATTAAGACGCCTGAGTTTCAATGGCCCGTGCTGATGGACGGAAAATGAAAAATGTACATATCAGAAATGAAGATCAGAAAAATATATTTCTAACTCAAATCAGCTGTGTTTCCACTCCTGAACTGCTTTTCAGTGAAAGGTCTTTTATTGAGTCATTTTCTCTCTCACTCTCACTCCCTGAACTCAGATTCTGTTCCTATCCAAATAGCATGTGTGGATGATGACAGTAGAAAGACTGTAGGATGCATATGAACTGAAGGGACTTGGCTCGAGCCGCAGTACAAATAGGAGGTTCAGATGGACGTAGAAATATTTCAGCCTGGCTCAAGATGACAGTGTTAATATTAAATGACTCAGTAGACTGGCTCTACTGAACTGAAATGACCAAAGGAAAGGTCAAAGCAGTACACTTGAGTGTAAGGAATGGGCTCTGGCATAAATATGAAAACACACACATTGGTTGCCTACAGTATACAAAACCACACACACTCTTTATTGGGAAGCAGGACCAAAGGTGAGCGGGCCTAGTATAGAGCCTTGCTGCACCCCCTAGAGAGCATTTCCCACTTCAAAGAGCCATTCAGTTCCCAAACCCTCTAGTGCGTCTTCTGGAGACCACGAGATTCCTAAAATAACCAACACATTCATCACCCCAGAAAAAAATATCCTGTGCCCAAAAACACCCGCACGGACACTGAGAGCTGCACAAATCCGTCTGTGTGGAACAGGGTCTGCTTTCAACATCACAGAGCATCAACATTATAGAAAGTGGTTGAAAGTTTCACTAGACGATGCCAGTCCAGCTGACTGGCCGGAGATGGATATTAGGAAACGTATGTTGTATTACTCGAGTCCAGAACTCTAAGATGCAATTTCCGTGATTCAGGTTTGGACTTTTTTTTTTTTTGATTTTTTGACATGAGATAAACACTAATTCTGTTCTAAGTTTAATCTGCAGTTCCAATCTGTATTCCAAACACTCACTGTGGTGAATATTTATGGCCTGTATTCTTCTTTTCTAAAAGTCGGCATTTTACAACAAAATATTTTATCCTCCTGTGACCAGTTTTGTTGACCACATATACATATCTTGCCATGGCTCAGAAAATGTGTTCAAGAAGCTCTTTAACAGGAAAAGCAGATGCTGAAAAATTGTCAGTGTTTTGAATTTATTTCAATGAAAATTGCATATCTGCTCTACATCAGAACAATTATTACCAAAAGTAAAGACACATCAAGTACATTAAAAATCATTGCTTTTGTCCTTAGTGAATAAACACTGAGCAACAAATTAAAACAAAATATATTCAAATTGAAGGAAGAATGCAAGTAATGAAATAATCAGGTCAGGGTTTTAGCCAATACAAAATGTTTCTATGAATGAAGTGAAACCAAATGTGCATGCAGTTTACATGGCTTTTGATTGTCAACAGCAGACCATAGCGACTGACATCCAAGGAAATATTTAATTTGCTTTGCAACAGGTTAGCTACGGTAAATATATCAATTTATTTTTGTAGAGTTAAAGGATCACTGAATTCTCAATTCAGCATAAAACATTTCAGTGAGACATGATTAAGGAGCGGTTCTGGATTTTATTTAGTTGAATTTAACAATTTACATGCCTGGTTATTCACAAACAGTGTGCAACACCCTTAAAATCAAGCATTCATGGGCAATAAGAGACAAGTTTATATTGTAGAAGGTTTGGTTTACAAGTACACTTAAGCTAGTAATGAATATACTTTATTCCATTTGGTTCTGAGTACAGCTATTTATAAACTCAGTGATGGACAAAGCATAGACCTGAACTTGAAATTAACTACTTAGACTTGATACAAGGTGACAGCACAAGAGAAAACACTAATATTTACTCAATATTAGATTAGATGTGTCGTTTTAATGCATTCCGGCATTTTTAGAGGCTGTAAAACTTTACAAAACTGCATACATGGACTTTGGAGTTGCTCTTGAGCTACTGTTGGCCCTGTTTTCAGCAGATCACAAGTTCAATCCCCAGCAATGCTATAATCATCAACAACTCAATGTTCAAGAGAGCTGAATTGTTCCTCTCTATCCTTCTATCTGCTAGCTGATGTGATAGTGTTCTCCAAGTCTCAACAGAGTCTACAACAAATGTTCTTAAGTCAGACTTACACTCTAGAAAACAATATGAATGAGTGCACAGCTAAAGTGGTACCCACTTCCAGACAGTTCCTAGGCTACTGCTATGTGGTCAATAAGTTGCACCCACTTTTGAAAGGTGGTTTCTATGGCGTTGCTAAGTTGTTCCTATGGTATCACACAAGGTTCATATGCTCTTGCACAGCAGTGAGTAGATGGTTGCTATGGCATTGTTTGCTATGGCAAGGTGTTTGTTATGGTTTTGCTAGGTGGTCGCGAAGGTCTTTCATGTGGTTGCTATGGTGTTGCTAGGTAGTTGCTATGATAACACTGGTGGTTGATATGGTGTTGTTTGATGATTACTATGGTATCCCAGATGGTTGCTATGGTATTGACTGGTGGTTGCTGTGCTATCCCAGATGGTTGCTATGACACTGCTAAATGGTCACTAAGGTCTTATTGGTGGTTGATATGGTATTGCTTGGTGGCTGCTATGATAACCCAGGTGGTTGCTATGGTGTTGTTTGATGGTTACTATGGTATCTCAGATGGTTGCTATGGTATTACTTGGTGGTTGCTGTGGTATCCCAGGTGGTCACTATGATGTTGCTTGGTAGTTGCTATGGTATCGGAGGTGGTTTCTATAGATGTGGTTAGTGGTTGCTATCTGGGTGCTATGGTGCTGGTAAGTGGACACTACAGTGCTACAGTGTGGTGAGGTGATTGCTATGCTATTTCAGACAATTGCTATGATGTTGCACAGTGGATGCCAGGGTGTGGTTGGGCAGTTGCAGTGGTAACCCAGGTGGTTGTTATGCTCATTGTGGATGGTCTTACAGGGTCTTGCTGGGGTGTGTGCCAGACTTAAAATCATACATTTTGTGAGTGGTTTTGCATGCTTTTAAGCTCTTAAGAGTTGTATCTAGGACCTACACTGACAACAATGTAAACTGGTTGAGTTATTCTGCAGTTATAAGAGTGTTGCGTGTCTATATCCACTAGTGGCTCCAAGGAGCTTAACAGGCATCAGATCTAATCAGAATTCACTGAAATGACTGGAGATACATGGACACTTTCTCTTAAATAATTTCTCTTTTAGTAAACCTCAATCTTGCCCTGAGGCAGCTGTGGAGCTATTATTAAGTATCGGGTGCTTTAAGACTCTTTAATTGCATCCCTTTGAAACTCCTAGAAGAGGAGACAGTGCTGAGGCCTTAATTTGATCTTGGCAACTTCTCTGCTCCTAAAAGGGTGTTAATAAGACCACTGCTGATCAAGACATGTACCTCCATGACTGCGTATGTAATGCTACCTGACTAATTACATGTTTGTATCTATTCCAAACACAGTGCTTGTTCTAATAGGTTTTAAAGATACTAACCACTAATTTGTGGAACATAGAGTTTGGTAGTTGTAAGACGATAGTTAGAAAGCTGTTAGCCTGTAATTACACGTAAATAGAGTCTGACGTTAAAACGATCAGCGCTTGTTGAGGCTGTACAAATACATGGAGTGCAGAGTGCATCCTGTTACTTGGAGCAGTTTTTGAGAAGTTTTTATGAAGGCCAGTGCTGAGCTGAAATATATAATATGTTTCAGTATGCCGCCAAGATGTCAGGGCAAGAGGAAAACGAGAGACTCCAGTGAGGTCCAAGCACACTAGAGTCTTGCTAACCGCATCTGACTTGTTTGTAAGCGTTCCCAGCCCCTCATTGTGCCTCTCAAGCTCACAGAGTACTACATCTGTCTTATACCGACATGCTGGGGGTCCAAGTCCCAAAACATAGACAGAAAGACTGAAAACCGTGACCTGCGGGTCCACTTTAAATCATTATTTTATATCTCTTGTAGGAGAAATAGCCCAAGTGTCCATTGACCTTTGGTTCAACATATGTCAAGCCTCTTCAAACATCTCAGTAAGCATAATTGGCATCATGAGCCATTTTCTGCTTGGGAAAGAACTTAAATTGTCTGGATAAATATGCACTGCAGCTCCTTTTATATGGATAATGACAGCACATAAGGATGGACAAAAAAGCATGGACATCAAGTCCATTTGATTTGGCTTTCTTGAAGGCTTGACATGTTTCCCAAATCAGAAAGTGCTTATCACGGCATCTTCTGAATGGGACTGTGTGACACGCCCCCTCACATTAGCACACAGTTGGCGGTGTGTTTTTGTGCCTGAAGCATTTCCCCTGTTCAACATGATCAAAAGTAGACTTACCCTGTGATGACAATTAGCTACTGTCCAAAGCTGCACAGTCCTTCTTTTTTCCTATCACTTACAGCTGAGCCAGTTCAAACATTCCTGCTCCCTGATGTACTCACAGCAAGAGGAAAAGTACTCATTTCCAGCTCAGCTCCTAGAAGCCTTTTGTGCAAACTTCTGTACCATTAACTGTATGGATTCAACAGTAATATCTTCAAAAGTTCTGTCTGTGCTAAATCCATAATTAGATTCAACCCTTTGCCAATGTGATTTGTATACAATGGAATTTTACTACCGTATTTAACCCATCCATGCAATGAAACACACACACACACACTAGTAACACACGGCTTGAACATATGCCCAAAGTGGGGGGCAGCCCTATCCATAGCGGACAGGGAGCAGTTGAGGGTTAGGTGCCTTGCTCAGTGGCACTTCACTTCAGCGACCTTCCGGTCACAAGACCAGATCCCTAACCACCAGACCACCGCTGCCCCCATATGGCTGCAACCATTTATTCTCGAAATTGTTTAGAAGCATATATCATTAGAATAAATTAAAAAACACTGTTTTCCATTTCAGTAATTGATATCTTGTGAGCTAGTTTGAAGAGAAAACATATTTTCCTTGGTGTTCCTACGTCATTACATGGATATGTTCAATTCCATCAGCAGCACATTTGATTTCACTTAAAATATTGATTATTCTGATATAGACAATTCAGTAATATTGCACTGAGATCAATCAATACTTTTGATTAATAAGTGCATTATTGTGATTTGTATTTACAGTGCTACATCAAACAACATGAATATTGTCCAAAAGTTCATTTGTATCCATAATTGCATAAAAAAAGTAAACAGTCATATTTTATATTCATTACATGCATGTAACATGACTTTTCAAGCCTTTTATTGTTTTGCTGTTGATCATTATAGCTTATAATGCATGAAAACAAGATATGTCACTTTACATTTAATGAGTATACAATATGACAGTTTACCTTTTTAATTAAATTATGAACACAAATGTACTTTTCATGATATTGTAATATTTGGAGATACACTAGAATTCAAATTTGTAGCATTTTTACAAACAAATAAATACATATAGCTCAAATAAATAGCTTAAACAAGGTTGGTGCTCTTAACGGCTGCCCTGCCAGCATAGGCTGAGACCTAATTTCCTGCAAAAGATCGATAAAGTATATCTGTATTAATGAGACAAATAAAGATATTTTTTAGGGGGCAATGAAGAAATAACGCTGTAAAAATAATGCAAATATGCTATATATATATATATATATATATATATATATATATATATATATATATATATATATATATATATATACAGAGCATATTAATTGTGAATACATAAGCCTGCATTTCTATCATCATGTGTATTGAAATGTGTATCTTTTCCAGATCCACAATATCAGTATAGTATATAAAGTATTTCTAAGTGTTTAAATATTTCTAAAAGTAAGTGAAGTTAAAAATAAAAGTGTGTTGATGAATTCATGTGGAACGTTTGTACAAATTCTTATCAATAATACGATGGAATAATACAATACTCTTTTTTTCATCATCTCTCAGTCACATACATATACATATACAGTACATACAGGAGCCAGGCCAGGCACACACGCCGCACAAAAAATTCCCTTCAGCCTGTAAATGATTTCCAGATGTGGTGTGAATGAGCTAGACAGAGGGGGGGTCTGTTTGGCAGCCGCTCACTTGAGAAAGTCTTTGTTGATATCTCCAAATATCGTCCCGTCTAAACTGACAACACACACTCCAATTTAAACTACAGGCTAGCCGTTGAGCCATTAGGGAGCGTTATCTGGAGAATGTAGAGCAGTATGATCTAGGGAACAATGGGAATGTCATTCTAATTACTCAAACAGGCCCATGGCTTAAAATGATCCTTTTCCTGCTAAGAAAAGCTCTCTCAGGTCACAGAATGGATGTATGGAAGCAGCACATGTCTGTGGTCTGTGGAGTGAGTCACTAAATAATCCTTTACTTTTCTAAATGCTATCATGTGATCATCAGTCACCTGCTATATATATATATATATCACTGGTAAGAAATCAGCTGAGTTAAAGAGCTACTTCAGAAGCTGACTTTGGGTCATGTTAACCCCTTCTGTACACATCAATTTTCATACATCTGATGAAAGTGATCAGAAAGCAAGGAAGTCAAATGCAGTTATGTTTCCATAGCATTTCTGGAGGCCTTACTGCATTTGGCAGACGCCCTTATACAGAGTGATGTACAACAGCGTTTTTTTTTTTCATTAAGAGAATTATCTCAGCTAGTACAGACAGGTTAGAGTCCAAACTACTCTTCAGTTCAGACACTGTTAAAACAAAACCATCACTAATACCTAGAAAATGATACACAATTATACACAATATAAGAGTATTACAATAAGTGTTTAAATTAGTGCTCCACAAAGAGATGCTCTTCAGTCTATGTTTGAAGACTGTGAGGGACTCTGCTGTTTGAACAACCAGTGGGAGTTTGTTCCACCACTGTGCAAGGACAGGGAAGAGTCTTGATGCTAGTCTTCCACGTGTCTTGAAGGATGGCGGGTCAAGCCAAGCCGTACTAGAAGCTCAAAGAGCTCAAGGTGCGACTCGAGACTAGATCACTGTCATTTACTATAAAGCTACATACAACTGAGTGAAGCAATGTAATTTGTACTTTCTTTCAAGATTAATCAAGTGCTATCTCTGTGTCTGTGTCTGTCTGTCGATCCCTCAAGTGCGCCAAGTAGACTGGACTTGAAACCAAAGTGGGCGTGGCATAAAACTGCTGTTTAAGCTTAATGTTGCAATTAGTCTTTTAAGCAACACTTGATTTTGCTTGTATGATGTGTATATGTATATACAGTTTTAGGTGCCTAAACTTCCTATTTAAAACCATTTATCTTGGTAAAAAGTGTTTTTACATAAAAAAGCAAATAAATATATTTTAAATACAGTGAAAAGAAAGAATTTATAAAAAGTAGCTTAAATCTTGTGAGTTACTTTAGAGATTTATTAAGTTCACCAGTAGCACACTTGATTTAACTATGATGTAATAATGAAGTAGAGATTAATCAAACCAGGTATTAAGCTGAAAGCTACAAATACTACACTGTCATGAAGAAAGGTTTGGAATGGTTAACACAATGCTGATATCTAAAATTAATACTTATTTAAGTATTACTCGTATTTATCCTAATATTAGTATTTTTTCTGAGGATAGAAACAGTTACGGCCCAAATATCTAACTTTTAAAATCTTACTTGTGTATAAATAACCTAAACCCCAGCAGAGATATGCCCAGGCCTTAGCACAGCTTGTTATCTGTGTAGGCTCTGTGGATGCAAACAATTAAATCAAAATTATATTTCAGCCAGTAAATATGAGATAAAAGCTGCTGTGAAGCTGTAGTTTCTATTTATATGACCATTATTTGGACCACTTCTGTTGGTCCTTTCATCAAAAAATATTTCACACAATGGAACTGGCAGCCAACTTTTAAGTGAGCCTGTTTTATTCTGACAGTGAGGATTTCCTGAATGTTCACATGTAATATGACTTTAAATTGATGTTTGATTTAATACTGTAGAGAAATTATTTAATATTTTGTCCTCTTAAATAGTCAAGACCTGTGACCGGATCTAGCATTTATACCTGACTTTCTTTCAATTGTTCAAAGTTGTCACGACATATTAAACCCTCTTCTTTCAGTGCAACTTGTTTATTTCTGCATATTTGAAGTGACAAATAAAATCTTTTGCTTCAAATTAATTTTAAAATGGTCTTTTTAGAATACCTGTTGAAAAAAGTAGATTTTTGGTTACAGTCCTTTACTGATAACTTCAGTAAGCCAAACAAATGGAACTGAGCTCACAGTTTTGACCAGTTAAAGGGTGACCTCTTGTGACAAAAATGTGAGCTGCAAGATAAACCTACACAAAGTCCCTTCAGTGCTGTGCAGCCTGAAAAATTATTTCCGGAACAAAATATCAAAAATCACTACATTTTTGTTTTCATTCTTACATTGTAAGTAAGTGTTATTATATTAAAAGGCTAATTTCAAGGGATCTCTTTTTTAAAAAATACTCTATATTTTTATTTATTTCATGTACACAGTAAATCTGCCAGTGTTAAATCAACACTATTAGAGTTAAATTAACACTGAGAGTGTCAAAATGTAACACTTTCAGTGTTAATTTAACTCTAATAGTGTTGATTTAACACTGGCAGATTTACTGTGTAGTTGCATTTAAACCCTACAGTGGACTGTTAAAGTTTATACTAGTAGTGCACTGCACCTGATACACTGTCCATAAGAGAAAACTGCCATAAAGCATACAGTTCAAGCACTAAATGAAGATGTAAAGACATAATTTCTATGGCCAGCTGAGACAGTAAAGATGCCAGCAAAGAATCTCCTTCATCAGATCAGCAGTGACAGTGAACAGTGATGATGTCATGGTGGTGGATGACAGATGTCCTGCTCGTTCCAAGTGTAATAACTCCACCAAATGCATCATGTGCAGATTTTTCCCTTTTGCAGGAGATGTAAATTTACTAGTGGTGAAACCCATAAACCATGAGACAAGCTCTTCTGTGTGCTTTGGGTGAAGAACACTGGTGGACAGCTTGAATAATGTTTTTGGTGTTTGCTGAAGTTTTCATTTATGCTCCCTTCACCTCAAAAGCACTTGACGTAAGAGAACAGTGGGGAGAGGAGCTAGATAAACTCTTCTACCAAGAGATTTCATCATATTATCATCAGAAACCTCTGAAAGCACACTATATGTCAAAATGTTTGTTTGTTTTTTTTACATTTTTGCCCATTTTTATCCCCTTCCCAATGTAGTAGTAGCCAATTAACCCATCCCATCCGCTAGGGGGCTCTCCCCATCACTTTGCAATGTCCTTGACTCTAGGAGGGTGAGCCAACTGGGGAGCCAACGCACTCGGAGGAAAGTGCAGGATTCCCAGCTCCGAATGGACCAATCAGTAGACGCCTGAGCCAGCGGACATTGCAATGTGAGAGTGATAGGGAGAGTGAGAGCACCATCTACCCACCCAGCACAGTAAATATGTCAGTGTTAAATCAACACTATTAGAGTTAAATTAACACTGAGGGTGTCAAAATGTAACACTTCCAGTGTTAATTTAACTCTAATAGTGTTGATTTAACACTGGCAGATTTACTGTGAGAGAGAGCACTGCCAATTTTTGATGTCTTGGGCTCCGGCTGTTAATGGCAAACAGCATGACCGGGATTCAAACTCACGATCCACTGGTCATAGTGTCAGTGTCTTAGCCTGCTGAGCCACTCGGGGCCCCAATGGACAACAATACATGCATTCAGCTACTTGTGCCCAGTTTGGCCAAAAGAAAAGAACTTTCTGGATCAGATAAACATGACATGCCTAATGCCAGGGACGGGTTAAAGAGATATACAGCCCCCCAACATTGAGCTGTGGAGCAGTGGAACTGTGTTCTCTGGAATGATAGTGCTCCATCTGATACGTTTGGGATGAGCTTGGGATGCTCATCTAAGATCCTGAATTCAATATCACTCTTGTTGCTGAATGCAATCAAATACTCACAGCAATGCTGCAAAATCTAGTTGAAAGTCTTTCTTGGATAGTAGAAACTCGAACAAAAGAAGGATAAACTCTTTTTAATTCCCTCGAGTTTGGACAAAGCAGTGAATGAGCAGATGTCCCAATTATGTAATTTTCATATCTCACATTAACTACAATACAACTACTAAGAGCTAATGGTAAAGAAACAATTTCCCTTGGAAATCGATGGAAAAGGAAGTGTTAGAGGATTCCTTACCATTTCTGTCCCCCAGCTATGTGCTGTTGCACTGTGTAGCCAAACTGGGTCTGCTTTGGGCCCTTTATGATCCTATGGTTCTTAGTGTCGATGTTGAAACAGTCATGGAGCCCTGCAAGAGGACACAGATGAATCAAGAACAGAAGAACCAAAATATTCATATATGAGCCATCCACAACACAACTGAACAGGGATCTATGTTCATTGGCAGTAGTGATTTCAGAGTCTCAGCAGCTCCAACAGTGACCCAAAGTACTATGGAAAGATTTCACGGTGGCTAAAACACAAGGCTGCTGCCAAGTTACACAGTCTCCCCGGCTGGGACTTCAGGATGCGAATGCAAGATGCAGACATGCACTATAAACCTCATTTTTGGGAATAACGTGATTCGTTTACAACCAATACTGGACTCCAGTTTCAAAGAGAGCTTGAGTTCTAGTATATTACGGAGCAGAAATATTCAGTAATGCTTTATAAAAACTGCCCCGTTTTATGGTTTAATTCCCTGTAATTCACAGTGTAATATGCCAGAACTTACAATGTAACTTTCCTTTATGAATGAATACATATAAAATACTTACCAGTTCAAGGTACAGCAGAAGAAAGCAATACTGTGTGATAAATCACAGTGAATAGCCTGTGAGGCCTTAATTAATTACTGGATGTGATTTGAAAAGGTTTGGTGATGTATTTTTTTAAATAACAGCTTATTTCAGTTGTGTTTCTTAGAAATGTTAGACTCACAGCTGCAGTTGTAACATAAAGAAGCAAAGGAGCAGCCGTTGGCTTGTTTAAGGAACAAACCTTGTGACCAGATGACCACTTCGAACCCCTACAGGTCCTGACTGAAGTGCCTTTGAGCAAGGCACCTAACGATGCTCCCTGGTAGGGTTGCCACCTTTCAGATTTTGAAATAAGGGACATCCCTGGCCGGGTTGGGGGAGGGGGGGGGTTGGGTTGGGAGGCGGGGTGTTTGGGGTTGGAGTGTATGTGGGGGAAGGGATTCTGTTGCGGGTTGGGTGTGGCTTGAATATTGCACCTATATAATAAAAGGTCTTACACTGTCAGAGAAACATTATATACTGGACTAAAATTGCCTTCGGTAGATGCTATATTTTAAAATTGTGCACCATTTTCAGGTGTATGCAATATAGACAATGCTTTCATTGGTGATGACTCGTACTAGTGATGGGCTTTTATGGCTTGGTTTACTTAAAAGACCTTTTATACCTCCAGAATCAAAATACTTTTCTTCTTCTTCTTCTTTTGCTGCTTAGCTTAAGCTAGTAATAAAATAATGTCAATTCAACAGTGAATGAAATGAAGTAAATTCAGAAATGTAAAAACAACTGAAATCATTATTTTTTTTTCTAAATTATATATTTATAGAGTTTTGCATTTTACAGAAAGAACAGAGCAAAAACAAAAAGAAAATAATTGTATATACAGTATGTATCTCGCCGCAACATGGTCATATTTCACAACATGATCATTAATAAAGGAATAGGGCATAATAAAGTAAAATAAATGGTTACAATACAGACAGTAGTACATGTATCGTGCAAAAAGGAAAATCACATATCCCCCAACACTTTCCATACTGATGACCATATTTCAGTGAATTTTTGTTGTTTTGGATTTCAAAAGTGAGCCAAATAATTTTTATGTATGGACGTGTAGAAATAGATTCCTCATATAAATTTACACATATCCTTTTCATGACAAAATGTATTTAATGTATTTTTGTCTGTACAATTATTTGTGAGTAATTATTTATTCAGTCATTTATTTGTGTGTTTATTTATTTATATTTAGTCATTTATTGTCATATGCACAGAGTTTTCGTCAGAGAAAGACTTTTTGTAGCTTCTCTCTCTGTGTGTGCGGGTGCAACAATTATAGTTAATACTATTATAGAAACACCACCTTACTGACCAATCCCGTGCGACTTCAACAGGGGGAAACGAATCTGGCTCCCAGACACGAGTCAGCTCTGATCGCTCACTTCAAAGAGTCGACTCTAAGAGCCATTTCATTCGCCAAGGACACATTCACACTCATCACTCACGCACACGCTGCTGAAACACGACAGAGAGGCTGAGAGAGAGAAGCAGATTCACACATATCGTTCTGTCTCAGTTCAACCTTATTTCACCCCCTTTGATAAAAATACGGAACAAAACGCGTCCCGTATCGGTTCAATATGGAACGCGACTTTTAATTTACAAATATGGAACGATTCCGTATTTTACGGGACGGGTGGCAACCCTACTCCCTGGGCACCTTTGTAGGGCATCAACCTTTACTAAACGACACCTTTTATGATGAAGCTAGAATACAGCTCCTTAGCTTTGTGATTGTGTTAGCTTCGCTTTGTGTTTGTGTTAGCTTAGGTTTATGCTAGCTGTTGTGCGTTATGCTTGTGTTAGTTTAGCTTTGTGTTTGTGTAAGCTTAGCTTTGTGTTAGCCACTTAGCTTAGCTTTGTGTTAGCCACTTAGCTTAGCTTTGTGTTAGCCACTTAGCTTTGTGTTTGTGTAAGCTTAGCTTTGTTTTAGCTGCTTAACTTTGTGTTTGCATTAGCTTCGCTTTGTGTTAGCCACTTAGCTTTGTGTTTGTGTTAGCATAGCTTTGTGTTAGCTGCTTAACTTTTGTTTGTGTTAGCTTAGCTTTGTGCCAGATGCTTAGCTTTGTGTTTGCCCTGGTGGCTGCAGTGTTAGGGACCATCTCACAATTACCAGAAGAAAAGTTTCAGTGTCTGCAGCCAATGACAATCAAAACCCATGTGGCTTACGTCATACATTTTCATAAAATTAATTCCTGACTAACTACAATACGTTTTTTGGGGGAAATATTTTAGTTTCTAATTTTATAATGATTTGTAGAAATTAAGAATTGTTTTCGGTATTTGGCCAAATGTTTCATTTTGTTCATTTTCAGTTTCAGCCAAAAATTTTATTTTTGGTGCATCCCTAAAAATTACTCAACTATTTCTGTAAATATATATCACTAAACATTCTCTGAAACTGTGTCCAGATCTTAGTTAAGGTCCCATAGACTAGTCAGTGTGGTTTAAGATGTAATATATTTTTTCTGCTGTCATTTTTTTGTACCTAAGTACAGTACTTTATTTCATATAGGCAAGTAGAAATTACATTGTAAGTTAAAGTGAGTTACTCTCAAACACTGGCCTGTATAAAAGTTTGAGTTCACCATCATCCACTAGTCATTAACAGCCTAACAGCCCAACTTCTAGCTTCTATATATTCAATATTAATTTTAAGAGCCAGTCAGACACTATTTACTTGACAAGCTTAGTCTATAAAAAATGACCCAGTAGCAGTTTGTTTTCTTTTGGTACTGATGCCCCAGTGAAATCTGCTATCACTCAGCATTATTCTTCTTCCTCCTTAGTAGATCAGACTCACCTCCTGGAGCACACTAAAGGCCTCTAGGGCACACTAAAGAAGTAAACACTCCCATGGAGGTCCTCTGCTGAAACATCTCTATGGAAATCATCCTCCTAACTCTGCTTCTATGTTTCATTCTAGCCTTACCTGACCTTCTGTCACTCACACAAAAGACTGGTACAATACAGAGGCTGATTTAAGCCTAAAAACTAAACTAAGACCTGTCAGTCAATAAGGATTGAAGTGACATTGTCAATCAACTGGAGAGATGAGAATAATGTGGAAGATCCTCAGCAGAAGAGTCTGGGAAGAGCTCAATAACTTTTAAGGTAAAGATCATCACAAATCACAAAAACAGTGTTTATTATAAGTATAATAAGAATATAACATCAAATGTTATTTAGATGTTATAGAACACTCACTGTCCTGATTTTGAGATGATCTCTCAATGGAAGGTAGCTTTGTTTACTAGATAAGTTATTAATTCCAAAAAGCAGTTCATATATCAGACTGAGACAATGGAAGAAAGAGTGGAGAGACACAGAAGCCAAGGTGTCTGAAGTCCAGTGTGAAGTTTTGACAGTCTATGATGGTTTGGGAGGCCATGTCATCTGTGTTGGTCCACTGTGTTGTATCAAGTCCAAAGTCAACACACTAAAAACAGAGGTACAATATGAGTACTGTCTTGTACTCAAATGTACACTTTTCATAAATGTACCATCAAATAGACATTTTAGCCTCTGGTACAGAATAGAACCTTAACTGGTACAAACACCATGGTTACAACAATGGAAAAGTACTTCATTGTACCTCAATAAGGTAAAGACCCAGCCACAACCTTAGTGTGAATGCAAAGTTAATGCCAGGAGAGTTTAGAGCATTTCATGCTTCCATCTGCTGACAGGATTTTTGTAGATGTTGATTTCCTTCTCTAGCAGGATGTAGGATCTTCCCACATGATATTCATGATATTACCCTGCTTGATTGGCCAGCCGACTCATGAGCTATAAGCCATACTTATCAACAATTTAAAATATCTGACATTATATGAGTTTACCTTTTTGAATTAAATAATGAACAAAAATGAAGAGAAATAGGCCTCTGTGTAACGCCATATTTATACGCCAGGGAAACAGTAAGTGATAAATTACTAATTAAAGGTTCCTAGATACTTTGATCCACTTTATAAACTACAGTAGAAATGACATAAATGGTTCAAATACATTTATTTCCAAGAAATTGCTAAGGTTGCCAATAATTGTGGAACAGGTCATTTTATGGGAAATAATTATTTCTTAGTCAGGATTTTTTCTTCATTTTTATTTTTTCACTTGAGTTGAAGGTTGCTTTCTTCTACATTTTTTCAGAGTGAGAGTATGCTTCTGCAATAAAAAAATATTTTTTTTAAGGCTTTTAACCCTTTTTAACTAGGGGTGCCAATAATTACGGAGGGCACTGTATGTATGGGTGGGCCTGGTAACGGTCAGTAAATGATGGCTAACAGGGTGCTACAACAAGCTCAACACATGCTCTGTAAATCTATCACAGGTGCTGATCTAGGAAGTCTAATGTCTTTGATCCAGCCACAGATCTTAATGAGAATTAGACTAAATAACTTTTAATCATCATATTGAACACTTGATTACACCATATGGGGGAGCACAAAGCCAAACACAAAGGAATAACATGGACATAAAAATCCAAAGCCTGATCAAAGGCTGAGGTCTCTCCAATGGCGTACAGTCTCCTCGCCTGATGTTTAAGCTCTGGCTGATCTGAGTAAAAGCTATGTCCCCTGGATTTAATTAAAAGGCTTATCAGGAGGGGCTTTCTTTAAAGGAAAATAATCCAGTATATACCTGTTGCCAAAGAAGTTCAAACCATTTATTGATGATAACAGTGATAAGCAGAATGGCAAACGAGTTTCTTTCCAGTATCAGCAGTAAATTATGCAGAGCATAGATGAATGAGGAACATAGACTCCTTGGCAGATAGGAGAAGAACTGAACTTAAGCCTTCTTAGCCTTAGTCTGACTTCTTTAAATCCCTCTTTCTTTCTAGTTATCTTCCCCTCCATCATTCACTGTCACTCTCTCTCTGTCTCTTACTCATTTTACCTTTTTGGCTGCAGTGGAAACTTCAAACTGCTACTGTGGTGGTAAGAACCGATGTCAAGGCTCGGTTTTGGATGGGCTCGCTCCATTAAAGGCACTTTTTCCACCACAAGAGGATGGACAGGAGAGGTACAGAGTGTTTCTACTGGAAAACCAAAAGAAAGGAATGCACTGAAAGAAGGATTAAAAAGATCTAAGAGTGGGTGATAAGACAGAAACATAATATCTTGACACTTGAAGAGATTTTCATGATAAAGTGAAAAAGCGAAAGTGACACACTGACCTATGTGCTTACAGGAATTTAATCCATCAATGCTGTGAAACACACATACATACACTATGGGGGGCAGTGAGCACACTTGTCCAGAGCAGTGGGCAGCTCTATCCATGGCACCCGGGGAGCAGTTGGGGGTAAGGTGCCTCACTCAATGGCACTTCAGTCATGTCCTAACCCAAGCTGATGGATGCCCCAAAAACTGACACATGCCCCGTGTGAGTATATATAAACAATGTATGTTGGTTAGACAGAGGAGTTGGAGTCAACTAACTGAATGACAGACTATACACCAACCAGCCACGATGTTAATACTACTCAGAGATGACATCATAACGTTGCACGTGAAGGCCTGTGACCTTCCAACATTGGCCTCCATATTCTTACCATCGCAATCCAACTGAGCATCTGTTGCGGTTCCACCTCACTACTTACAGGACTTAAAGGATCTACTGCTAAAGTCTTGATGCCAGATACCACAAGACACCTTCAGAAGTCTTGCAGAGTCCACGGCTCAGCCGGTTGATGCTTTGGTGGCACGTAGAGCACACAAAGCATATTAGCTATGTTAGCAAATTTACTAATAAACCAAGAAAATTGTTTCTGATCTGTTTCTGATTTGTATGTTTTGTTGTATCTTCATATGGCAAGCAATGTGATCAATCAGAATTAAGAAACAAATTAAGCAATGCCAATTACATCAGCATAAGTCCAAAAAGAGACTAAATAAAATTTGCCTCTTTTACATTAATAAGCAATCACATGTCTATGTAGCATACAAACCAATAAACGCTGAGTGTTACTTGTTTAGGTCTCTACAATTAAAGATGCCTAATCGAGCTGTTCAATCAAAATAGAAGATTAAATTCCTTAGTTTGGGTGAGTAAATGTTGTTAATTAGACAAATAGGGCTATTTTTATTGAAAGAAATACTTGTATGATCTTCATTCTAATGAGAGCTGGACTATTTTTGGAGTTGATTAGTTGGAGATTTGTTCATTTGTCAATTTGTTGCTTTTTGGATAGATAATTATATATATATAGTACCAGTCAAAAGTTTGGACACACCTTCTGGACATTCTGTGGTTTTCATTATTTAAAAATGTTCTGCATTGTAGATTAATACTAAAGTCATCCAAACTATGAGTAAACACATCTGTAATTATTTAGTAAACAAACAAGTAAACAAACCAGAATATGTTTATATTTTACATTCTTCACAGTAGGCACCTCTTGCTTAGATGCAGCTTTCTTGGCATTTTCTCAGTCAGCTTTATGAGGTAGTCACCTGGAATGGCTTTCAGTTAACAGCTGTGTCTTGTCAAGAGTTCATGACTTGCATTTCTTGCCTCTTAATGTGTTTGACACATCAGTTGTGTGTCTACTTTGAAGAATCTAAAACATGTTTTGGTTTGTTTAACACTTTTAAGTTTACTACATGATTCCTTATGTGTTCCTTCATAGTCTGGATATATAAACTATTTAATCCATCAGTTTTATTATTGATGGCCACTGGAAATATGTATAATTGTGTTTTGTTTTACTGATGTTTGATAATATTATATATAAAGAGAGAGATAATAATAATATAATTTTTGTCATATTGAATAGTTCACAAGTAGACTAAAACATCTCAACATCCCAAAACACAAAAGTAGCAAGGGGAGACACAAAGGGGTTTTATGACCAAAAAATAACAACTAATCAGCCAATAGACTTATAACAGAGTGTCAGATGGGGTGCACCATTTCTAACAGTGGAATAGTGTTTCCAATGTCATGCTATGATCTCCCACTGTGAACTGGTATGAAGGTTTTCATAGAGAAAATGAATTTGACCCTTGGTTCACACACCCAGACTTATTCTCAGCAGAGCTCTTCTCTGACCTGTCTCTCTACTGATTTCTCTCACTGTTCTGCTCTTACACTGCCAAGAACTGTGCTGATAACAGCCAGACATATCTGACATAACTGACTACTCAACCTCACGTTTCCTCATATTACTCAGATATCAATCAAACTGTATATCGGTTTAGTTATAAAATGGCCTTTGGCTGCCTAAAACTGATCATTCTTGAAGCTCAAGCACAAATGTGTACAACTGACGAGCTTGTATTTAATGTAAAGTGTACACGAATGAGCCATAACATTAAAACCTCCATGTATCTACACTTACTGTCCATCTTTGACCATGTAGGTGCAGTTTCTAGTTCTACAATTACAGACGGTAGTCCATCTGTTTCTCTGTGTACTCTGTTAGGCTACTTTTCACTCTGTGGATCATTCTCAATACCGCAGTGACACTGATGTGGTGGTGGTATGTTAACGTCTGTTGTGCCAGTAAAGTTGGATCAGAGCTGCTTATTTACAGTAAACAAAAAATGGGTGAACTCATCATGCCAAGATGATGAATTGAATGGTCTAGACTGAGCTTTTGTGTCGTTTCTTTAAACAAGATTCAAGTTACTCCTTAAAAAACACAAAAGCACAGTGAATCTCATAATTCATCACATTACACTGTGTAAAAGATGTGGCCCAGGGACTGTCAGTCAAAGCACAAAAGCACACCATTGCAGCAGATGAATGGACCCCATACTGCCTTCTACTTGTCCTAAACCCTGGAAGAAGCCGAACTGTTATGACAGTCTGGCTTGGTTATACAAGCTGATCTCTCCATGCACTTAAAAACATGAGATCAGTCATTCCTTTCAGTTAATAAACAATGGAATACATGCCATCCATCTAAATATTGACAGGCTCTCAGAGTCATTGAATGAAGTGCTCTCATTCTGATCCAGTCCCTTTAGATCTTTTTGGTTACAATAATCTCTAAAGAGATTGTATTAATGCTTTCATTATTTCACGATTTTTTATCTTGCGTATGTTTACAAACTTAATTGCTGTTGCTGTGCACATGTAGAATACTTCTGTGTGGCAAAAATACAGTATTACTGCCAATTTAAGCTACTTACCCAGTGTCTAGTAGTACAACAACAATGTTGGTGATATATAGAAGAAAAAAAGAGATCTCAGTTATATCTCATTAGTTTCTCCTAGTCGACAGTGAAATCAAATGTCCCCCAAGTGGTTCAGTGAACTAAGACGATGTTCAGAGGGTTGTGAGTCTGAATCCCACTTTCACTTGCCTTTGGCAGCTGGGACCCGAGAGAGCAAAATTGGTCGTGCTCTCTCTGGGTAGGTAAGATGGCACTCTCTCCCCAGCACTACTGAGTAATGTTGGCTGGCTCAGGCATCTGCTAGGCAACCCCAAAAAAGGTGGAGCTTGACTTCACATGCATTGGAAGAGGCCTGTGTTAGTCTGCATCCTCCTAGAGTCAGAGACATTACAAGTGATGGGGAGAGTCGACAAATAGGAGGAGCGATTGGCTACCAACAAATTGGGGAGGAATAAACAATGAGATCAAATGGAAATACAAACAAGACTTTAGCTTAAGTTTTCTGCTGCTCAGATATTTCTCCTGAGAACAAGATCTCACATCTCAATATGAACTCGCTCATTCAAGACTAAGAGCCTCTTTTTTAAAGCTGGGAATGATTTGAATGTTTTTTTTAATTTCAGGTCTCTTCTGTTTAGTGGCATTTCTCCTTAAGATTTTAATAAGATTCTGCATTAAGTCTGTTGCAAAGGTGTCAAAAGTGTTCACATTCATTACTCAGGTAGAAGTAAAGATACTAGGGTTTAAAAAGACTTTTATAGAAGTAAAAGTATCAACTTAAGCTTTTTACTCAAGTGAAAGTACAAAAGGACTGGTTTCAAAACTACTTAAAGTATAAAAGTAAAAGTAATGTAAAGAAAACAAATGCCTAAATTTAGGCTGTGCCACTGGGGCATATAGTGCACTACCCCACCCCCCCACCTCCAAAATATTTTTTTTCTAAAAGCCATTTTTTTGGGATGTACTGGCTTCCTGTTTCAGCTGCATATATGTCCTTTAAAAATGAAAACATTTTATTAATGTAAGAGCCATTTTGCACTAAATGTATATTTAATAGCAATTATATTGCTATTTTGTGTTTTGTGTTCTTCTGTGTTATTTAGGTGCACTGTTTTAGTATTTAGAGTAAATCCTTTATTTTTCTGACAATCGATTGCTTTCCCTGATTGCAAACTTACTCTGTGCTCCATTGCTTTCCCCTGAGGAGATCATTGCAGTATTTTAAGGTAGCAGTTTTTTTTTACCGTAGTCTGTTATGCTAAGCAACATTTTTGATTTATTCCTTGTTTATTATCCTGGTAAAAACAATACAAACTGACTTGTTTGAA
The DNA here is from genome assembly GCA_036984385.1 of Crenuchus spilurus. NCBI lineage: Eukaryota > Metazoa > Chordata > Actinopteri > Characiformes > Crenuchidae > Crenuchus > Crenuchus spilurus. Next base: position 5,555 of record BRDA01008578.1, on the reverse strand, counting down.
AAACAAGACACAATAAACGTGTTTGAGGACTACACTTCATCTCTTTCTGTTGCTTTTGGAGGATACTGGATCTGCAAGTACGAGTTAGAAACTTCAGGTTCTGCCTTAAAGCACTGTGTTGCGGTGCTGACTGAACTTACTGGAGAGGCTGTTTTTAAAATGTAAGGAGTAGAAAGTACCGATAATTACATGAAAATGTAAGTAAGTTGAAGTAAAAAGTCATCTGAAAATAATTACTCAGTAAAGTATAAATAACCAAAATTTCTACTTAAGTATAGTAACAAAGTATTTGTACTTCATTACTTGACACCTCTGGTCTGTTGAGCCATCAAAGAGAAACGTTTGAGCAATAAAATTGTCCTCTGGGGGGTGAAGCCTTTGTGAGATCTGAAAGCTCCAGCACCTGAAACTAACTAATGTTACATATAATTTTGTGTTGTGATGTCACAAGACCTTATAAAAAAAAAGCATTTCTTGACTTCAGTATCCAACTCAATGAATACAAGAACATCCATTATATGATCCAATGCATAATATTTCATAACTGGCATGTGTCCATAATAGAACCAATTATACACAAAGGAATGTCTAATATACTGGTGATAATGATATTGCTTACTATTGCACAGAGCTATTTTGTCCACTCGGGTAAATAATATGGTTTATCATACTGTGTACTGGCAAAGCCTCCACCATTCTCAGCTTGCAAGCTTGTTACAGAAACTATCCAAGATCCCATCAGAGAGCAGCTTTTTTATTTCACTCCTGCAACAAAAGAAAGCCAAGGGAAATGAGAAGAGAGTGCCGAGACCCTAATTTCCATAGCAGAGCGATTTAATACTCCCAGTAATATCAGCAGCTCCTGAAGTCAAGTCTTCGCCTGGGTTTCCTGTGTATGGATCCTTCTGCCCAGATAAATAAACCTCAGCATGGTGGCTGCTGGCTTAGGATGTCCAGACCAGGCCTATGCTGCATTTTGGACTAGAATCAAGCTTCATGAGCTCCACCACAATCACCGTCAGATTCAATGGAGGACAGTGGTGAGGGTCCTAGCCAGAGAACATGTCAAGACTGGAGCCCTGAAAGCATCGACAAGACCCTGACCTCGACATTCACAACATCACTCTAACATCACCATTAACAAGAGGAATCTGATCCTATGTTATCTGCCCTATTTTAAATATGAAATTCTTTACTCCCTCAAAGACCTCCAAGACCATAAGGTCAGAATAGTGCTCCTAAAGTAAAAAATAAACTAACATCAGTCAGAAACTGGAAAAAAATTTAATCAACTCCACTAGCATCACATTCCCTCGAGACATGCGCCCAGACTTTAAAACTCAATCAACTCAAGAAGCTTTTGGTCTCAAATCTGAAACAGATGACCCAAAGACTTGGGTGTCTCACAACAAAGACACTGAGATGTTTTTAACCAAACTCAGTCTTAGATGGAAACCCAGTCCAATTCCCTGGCAAACCAAATCTTAGCCACTAACAACTAACAAAGTCTGAGTCAAAAACCAAGCTCATCTCCAGAGCTTCGCATCTAATATGAAGAATCAAGCTTAAGCTAAGTGCTGTGCATTTCTACCAGTTGTGATGGACAGAGCATCTCCTTACATCTGCTTACCTTTCAGCCTTCTCCCTCTCCCTTCACAAATATTTACGCGTGGAGCTGCCTGGATGCTAATGAGGCCCACTGCTGCCCACTGGCTAGGATTACAGGCCGGCAGATTTGCTCCTAATAAAGTCCACATGCCGGAAATGCGGCAACCCGTGCATTGAAATGCTAGTCCATCCCACCAGAAGTCATGTGTACTGTATGTAGTGTAAAATAATATACACACAATTACAGTTCAGAGTTTTAAGACAAACAGAGCCCAAACAGTGATCGACCCATGCCAACTTTCCTGCTGTGCGTTCTGCAGTGTGGAAAACTCATCAGGGTGCTGTTGAGAGATGCCTTGCAGGGGATGCTGTGTCTGTGGCATTAAAGTGTTTTTTCTTCCAAAGAAAATGTGCTAGAAGGCACGTGGCATCAACAGGAAGACGGGAGTCTGGGTTGGAGACCATTTGTAAAGATCTGGAGTTCATCAGCCACACAAAATAACCGCATTTCGAGCTGCAAATTGGTGCACTGGGTCAAATCCAGCCTTAAATGAACCTCTAAGAACAACTAGCTTAACATTGTGTGAACAATTTGTGATGAATCATCCAGTGATATATATGATGATCTAGAGTGGTGCTTGAAAGTTTGTGAACCATTTAGAATGGTCTACATTTCTGCAAAAATACGACCTAAAACATCAGTTAAACAAATGAGACACAAATATTATACTTGCTCATTTATTTATTGAGTGTCAACCAACAAAGATCACTCCAAGAGCAAGGCGTGTAATAGTCAGCGAGGTCACAAAGGACCCCAGGGTAACTTCTAAGCAACTGAAGGCCTGTCTCACAGTGGAAAACACTGAACAACAATGGTGTGCATGACAGGGTTGCAAGGAGAAAGCCACTGCTCTCCAAAAAGAATATAGCTGTTTATCTAGAGTTTGCTAAAGATCACGTGAACAAGCCTGAAGGCTATTGGAAGATTGTTTGGTGGATAAAATGTGAAAATCTAATTTACAGGGAATTAGCCCAAACAAGCTCATTTATCCAGTACACTGTGATCAGACTGAGATGTTTAGATGGCACTCTAAATTGAAAATCTGACTGATGTTAAGTCTGGCAACACCAGGTGTTTAACAAATGAATGTGTTCAGCAAGTGCTGGTGAGCTGTGTTAAACCTCAAGGACTAAGTCAACTCTTCTGGGCAGAAATGGGTTACAGATGCACGACAAGCTGCTGATAAAGGCCAAAACAGATTAACACATATGGCAAGCTTTCCCACGCAGTTGTGGCTCTCTCACACATGCGTACAGGATGCCCTCAGGCTCCAATACATCACACATCATCCACTTCAGAAGCTCTCCCTTATTTGAAGACCTTCCAGTGTGTCTGCAGCCATCAGCCTCTACTGACCAAGTCAGGACTTTCAATTCAGCAGCCCAGATCCTCTGACGACACAAATATTTACACCCCTAAATTCCCTTTTCATTGCAAAATTGATTGGAGTCCAGCACCAAGACACTAAGAGGAAATATTAGCGCTAAATAATGTCTAGTTCTCTTCCTCTCATCTCACACAGATAAGGATGCTCATCATTTCCTGCTTTTGGAAACTCAATATCATTCCATTTTGTCACGTTTATAGTAGACATTCCAGCCCTTTACAGTTCATTGACCCATGTGTCAGAGAAAATTGGCAAACAGTGAGCCTTGAACTTAAATAACCCCAATGAGGAAACCTCTGAATGAAACATCTCAGCGTTTTTGTTCACATTCCCTTAATTGCAAGTATTGTGCATTGTAATGTCATGCAGTATGAGCTGTGGTACATCCTAGGATGGTCCATTTAAATAAGACTTTTCTTTAAAAGCCTCAGGATTTGACTCAGCTGCTGTCTTGCTCTCTTATTCTTTCCTCCTCTCTCTCTATAGACTGCTGTGATTGTAATTTCACTGATAATTGAACCAGACTGTGGCAGGGGACCAGCACTTTTCCAGACTCTGGAAAGTATGAACAGTTAGAAAACACTTTGCGGACAATGTCACGTTTCATTTCAGAGCATGGCAAGCATCAAACGAAAGAAAAAAGACAAGAAAAGCCAACTCAGCATCCCTAATGTGTCAAAGAAGGAACATGTTTGAGTTTCGGGCAGAGGAATGATGTTATTGGTCATTTGTGAATGGCACTCCAAGACAATCACTGATATCTCTGAAGAATTGCCTGTAAATGCAGATACTAATAGTAATAGACAGTGTTTCAATGGGAAAATGTAAAGCAAACATAGTATATTAATAGAGACATCAGTTCTAAAGCCAACAGCAACATATATACATATAAACACATGCACACATGTTCTTTCAATCTGTTTCAAACACAAACACACAACTCACCTAGCAGTATGCAGAGAATCCAAAGCAGCATAGTGCAGTAGTACTCCATATGAGTGTGTATGTGCCTGTGTGTGAGTGTGTGTGTGTGTGTGTGGTGTGTGTGTGTGTGTATATTTGAGAAAGCAGAATGTCAATGTGTTCTCCTTAAGTTCTAGGCCTGATTGGCTCCACTGCTGCTCAAAACACTCACTATATCTGAGGCAAGGAGGAGGAGACTGAGGCAAAACCAAAAGGAGGTGCACTCTCAGTCAGTAGAGAGGTCGCCCTTAACTCTGTCTCTTCTTTTTTTCAGTAAGGCACTCACTCTTTTTCTCACACCATCACTGTAGCATTATTATGTTAGGACATGTACAACGTCACACCACTATTATATGAACTTAGTGGTATTTCATTTACATTGCAGAAAAAGCCATAGATGACAGAAGCATCACATATCTCTACACTGAAATCCACACAGTTCTGCTTAAGCTCCATGCCAGACAATAATCTTTGTTAATGTCCCAGTAGGAATAACACAGTAATGGCAAAGCATTCACATACATCACTATTACCGTGATTGATGCACAGATTTGTGGTTTACATAGCTGTACGTTAGCTCTTTGACCGCACTGTCTAACCCCCAGCTCAACCTTAACCAACCTGCACCAGCATCCAAACCAGCCATATAATTACACATTACGTAACAGCTGATACTGACAATCGGCCGACTATCATTCAGATATATGACCCGCATTCCTTTCCGTATGTATGTGTTACACAACCACACAGTGTAATTAAGATTTGATTGAAACATCCTGACTCCGAAACATACAAAGTGTGCTCACATCCCTCACATGCCCCCACACACACTTACAAAGCTGTAGAAGTCATTACATTGTGAGTGCCACTATAATAATAGTGAAAAAGCTCTGATTTTGGCAACTAGGCACTATAAATCATCACTTATAGAGCTGGCATACATTTACTGCCCTGTAATCAGACTTGCCTCATCGACTCACAAATGCTGAAACTATATGTTTAATGTACATTTAAGTCCTGTTCATGCACTATGGAAGTCTCACTGCATTTCACAATACGTCGATCGCGATCTACCGGTCGATCGCAAAGGTAGTGTGGGTAGATTGTATGGCATTTAAAAAAATGGATCAGCCTATCATCCCTCCTCGCTATAAAACATCTCACTTGACTGACGTACAGGGAGACTAGTCGAGCACTAGGACCCAGTGGGATTCCAAGCTGCTTGATCTGAAAATCCTGTTTCACTTTTGTTCTGCCTGTGTAAGACACCTAAAACTGACAATTTCTATACTGAGTGGAGCAGGACATTTTTTACTGTCATTTTTGAAGTGTGTTTACCTTGACTGCATTATTCAGCGTCAGCCTTTTCATACGTGATCATTAAGTCCAAGTATCATTCCACTATGACTGATGATCATTTGGAGGTTTGCTTGAGGCTGGTTATCAGCAACTACTGTCTAGACTCTGCATCCCTGACTGATTCCATTCAGTGCAAGTCATCAGAGTAAAGTAGGCTAATGACAAAACATGTACACA
>BRDA01008576.1:6974-19269 GCA_036984385.1 Crenuchus spilurus | reverse complement strand
TTTTTTTTTTTTTTTTTTTTTTTACAAAGATTTGGTATTTTAAAGGATTTTATCCTGCACTGCTCTGTTGATGTGCAATAAATATCAAAAGTTATGTAACACCTTTCTGATCTACTCATTTCAACTGACTGTGAAAACTGCTTTTTCAAAAAATCCTAGTTCTTTGACAAATAACTTTTTTTTTACTGTAATGCAAATAGTTACTTTCCCTTGTAATGAGTTGCTTTTATTATAGAGTAATTCAGTTACTAACTAAGTTACTTTTTGTAACAAGTAGTGAGTAACTATAACTAATTACTTTTTTAAAGTAACGTTCCCAACACTGCTGAACAGCAATGGTAGGCTGAGTTCAATTGATGTACTTTTGTTGTAAAGACAGCACGTCTGTACAGGTTGTACATGTAAGCAGCATTCAGAATACAGAAATGTAACATTCATCAACATTCATTTAATGTTACTATGGTTTTTTTCTATGACTTTTGCATCTTTCAAATCTCACTGGGTCCTCTGAAATCAAGATTGTTAAACAGTTGTAATGTGAATAATGTTACGTTCAATATAGGAGATTGAGAAGATTTACTAAAACTCCATTCATTACTGACATGATGCATCTCTCTCAGCAATTGGTCTCCTCACTTCCCAGACATTTACAGACTGTTGATGGAAGAAGAGGGGATGCTATACAGTGGTAGATGTGCCCTGTTTTTTTTTTTTTTTTTTAGATGTGTTGCTGCCATCAAATTCTAAATGAGTTGTTCTACTGTGTATAAACATAGGGTGTGAGTAAAACATGGGTCTGAGTTTTGCAAATCATTGTGTTTGGTCTTTATTTATATTTTTTACATTTTACAGAGTGTCCAAATTTTTTTGATTGATAAATCAATCAATTGATAAAGTTAATGTATTATTTAAATTACAAATTGATTATTTTTGTTTACTGTGCACAGCCACTTGGTTTGTGGAGTTTATGTAACTTAATCATATCTGCACATTTATTACTGTTCATAGTAGTTCTATCTATCTATCTATCTATCTATCTATCTATCTATCTATCTATCTATCTATCTATCTATCTATCTATCTATCTAATTACATCTATGAATATGACATTTAGCTAACAGAATAATGAGTGAGATATAGTAATTTGTAGCAATTACAAATCAAAATCCATAAATATAATATTTTGAGATACTGGATTTCTCATTTTCATGAGCTATTTAAGAAATTTTGATCAACATTAAAGCAAAAAAAAGCTTGAAATATGTCACTTCATGAGTAATGAATCTAAAATGTATGAGATTTTATCTTTTTTGTATTGAATTATGAATAAAAATGCACCTCCACCATAGTCTATTTCTACTGAAAGCTTTAAAACGACTTCCCTCCACCAGCGCTGGACAAGTGCACCACGTGACCGGCTTCTCCCCCACTGCGCAGAATCAGTAACGCAGAGCACAGAGACAGCGACCATTTCACCATCTCAGCGTTCAGCTCCTGACTTGTGAGTATAAGCTGCTTACTTAGAAAACGACATTATTAACCACATTTTTAAGTTTAAATCTGACTGATAAAGGACTGAAACAGTCAAATGTGTTAGTAGAGTTCATATATACACATATAATACATTAGCTCGTCTGACACTGCTGTGGAGTAGAGTTTTTGTTTACAAAACAACAAATAATAACAGGTCGTAGTTGTAGTTTTTTTTCTGAAATGTGAGGGAACATGGTGCTGCCTGTGTTTGGTGTTTAGTGAGTATTTTCAGCCAGTGTTTCAGTGTTTCCTGCTGCGTGTTTGTCTCCGCGGGTTTGACCTACTTCTGGGGAATAAAGTGCACTGGGTGGATGTGTGGATGGATGGAGGTGGAGGGGCTTTACTGAGGGTGGAATACCCGGTTTAATCGGATTTCAGTGTGACTGAAGCACGAAATCGTGCAATGTCACAAATCTGAAGCTTTTATTGGTCATTTTTATACGAATATATTTATTCCACCTTAAACGGTGCAGTAGTTACATCGAGGCGCCTGAATGTAACTACTGCACCATTTAAGGTGGAACAGGGAAGTAAACATAAACATTTGCCTTCTGATTTGTGTCTGAAATCAGTGGCATTTTTCTTTTTTAATGTTTAGTTTTTATTTATGCATGTATTTATTTATTTTATTTATAAGTTACATAAAAATGTATATGTTCTAATGCATATAAAAAAATGTGAAAGTTAATTTTTCTTCATAATTTAAATCACAAATGTAAAATGTCACTTTATCGTCAAATCAAAACATAAACTGCAAATGCAAAATTTGTACAATAACAAGCTACTTTTGTTCACTTTTTAAGCACCACTAATAGTTTATCAACTTTAGCATCTGATCCAGTTGTGGCTATGAAGCCAAGACAACTGCTTCAGACAAGAAAATGTTGTATTTCTAGTGACCTCTAGTGGATGTTTTTTAGCCTGTCATACCTCTACCGATTGGTAGAGATGGCGCAATCACATTGTTTTAAGTTCAATGTCTTCTTCAGGAACATATACTGACTCAAATGTCCTGAATGTGAAAGGGTTAAAACGGCATCAAAATTGAAACAAAAATGTCATTTTACTTGTAATGAATATAAAATATATGACCCTTTACCTTTTTGAATGCAATTGTGAGCCTTTTCATCATATTCTAATTTTTGGAAATACACTAGTATAGTGTGTGTGTGTGTATGTGTATGTATGTATGTATGTATGTATGTATGTATGTATATATGTATATATATGTGTGTATATATATATATATATATATATATATATATATATATATATATATATAAAATGGCATTATGTTTTGTGTCCCAGACTGTAAATGTGTATATAATTGTTGATCCACAATCGTGCTGTGATGGTTCAGACTTTCAGAGTTTAACATGACCTCAAATTTTGACCTTAAAATACAAGAAATTTCAGCATGACATCATTAAACAATTAAAATGTAGATATTCAATGTTTAAATGGGGCAGGAACATATGCAGAGTTCCTTACTTACTTACTTATCAGCCCGACTCTTTCTCTGCCGGGTGATTATTTTTTTTAATGAATGGTATTTAAAACACTGCAGGCCTATATAATTCTTGCCAGGTAGAGATGTTTTAATTAGGACTGACCTTTGTGCATCCCAGATGGTAGTTGTCTTTAAGAGGTCTGATAAGGTTGAGATAGATTAATGTAATTGTTTCTTAAGGCCCTGATGGTTAAAATATTCAGAGAAGTGGGCTTCTGGCTGTTATAAGACCAGTAAAGTAATGAGATGTGAACAGCTGAATGTGCACTGTTAATCTTCCAGATTATTATAGCTAGTATAAATGTCTGTTTCTTCTCTGTAAACCATTAACATGTATGCAAGTCTTTCATTCTGTCCATTAAATGAAAAGCTCCATTTTGTCTCTTAGGTCACACCAACATTTGGCACAATGGCTCTCATCTCTTTTGAAGACCTTGCAGAACTGGATGACGAGCAGTTAGATGATGATGTCACTGACAGCTCTGAGCCAATGGATGATGAAGAGCAGGAAAGGCTGTATGCTCATTGGCAGGCAGTGGGGAGGACACATCAGGTGTCTGTTCCAAGAGGTACAGATTCTCTGTTAATGATTTTAATGTTTTGTGATGCTTGTGGTGGTTCTGCCCTTTTAGTTCTTGCTTGATAGTGTATTATGTCTGCAAAAGGGTGGAAGAGTGCATCTAAACCGTAACCTGAAACTTTTAACCCTGTAAAGCCTGGACCATCCAGTTGTTGAACTCTTTGAAATTGGTGTGTTTTTTGACACTCTGGCTCTTGCATATATGGGTTTTGTTTTGTCATTTGATACATCCTTTCACGCTTGAATTTCCTTTACATTTTAACTCGTCAGTTCAATCTTGGAAATATATGCAGTTCATGGATAATCCACCAGGGGGGGATTAAAAACATGTAACTCTTTAAATTAGAACATGAGTGTCATATAGCTTTATAGGGTTAATAAGTGTCTGCATCTCTATAAACTCTTTTGTTTATTCTTCTCTGCTATTGTTTTTGTCACTGTATTTGCTTTAGCCCATGCGTTTTGGTGTAGAGGTCAACCAATAAGTTTTTCAGGACTGATAGATAGTAGCTTTATTGTCAATTCTGCATATGTACAGAACACACAGAGGATTGAAATTGTTACTCATCCACCCAAGTTACAGCAAGAGAAATACACATTAACATTAACAGCAAAAAAGAAATAAATAATGAAAGCATAAACAAAAGATAATAGCAGCGAAAGATATTTGAAATAAAAAATTAGACAATAGCAGCATAAAAAATAAATATTAACAATAACAATTGGCTGAACAATAGAGCAATGAAAATGGATGGATATGATAAAGTGACTGAGTGCATACTGGTTCTATTAAGAGGACCAAGTTATTTACAAATGGGGGGAATGATGGAAGTGTGAATAGGGGAATTGACGGATCTTGAAAAAGGACCAGTTAAGTTGGTTAGTCAGAGAGCACGAGGGGGTCAGAAGGTGGTATGATAGGATTCTTGGTAATGAAGGACACTGATTACTGATTTTTGGGTCCCATATTTATTTACCATTAATTTGTATTGATAGTGTGAACATGTAGCTGTTATGTACAGCTCACATTCAGCATAGTTTTATTAGAATATTATAAAAATAAAGAACTTTGAGCTTTAAACAGCTGTTAACATCATCCAACACTGAAAAGAAGAGTTGTACCAAGATTTCTATCAAAATGTTTTGGTACTGAAGTTTGGCACTTCAGTTCTGTATTCTAACTTTTAATACTTTCTGATACAAATAAGCTGCAGCAGTTTAACACTGCTTACCTTTATCTTTGCTGTATTTTGTTGACAACTGAAGGGTTATGTATGGATTACAGATTATATAAAAAAACATGTTAAAGTGTAAAAATGTCTGTTCTATTTCTATTAAATAACCATTTAGTGATGGACAATGAAGAATGTTTAGTTTATATCCAGAGTATTTTTTGGTTCCGTGTCAGATATGCACATATTTAACATCAGCAAGAGCTTTTATTGACATGGAAAGTTCAGGTGATGATTCTGATCATCATAAAATACATGTGTACATACATACATATGTACATGTCTCATTTTATGGGACAATTGCTATTGTCTTTGTCTGCTTATTTGACATGCTGTGTAATTAGAAAAGCCTGTGTCTAAGCCTTGGGCTGGGATTAGGTAGATGTTGGAGCATTTTGCTTTGGAACAAAACCCCCACTAAAATCAAGTGTAACTTAATGGTATCTGTATACTCTTCCTCCACAGAGATGACGGGACCAATTACAGAAATGACTAGGAGAAACCAGGAGATGGGACAAGAGCGCGTTCCTTTTGCTTCCATCTCGAGACATGAAAAGGTATTTTTTTTTAATTCAGATTAGTTTTCAGATATGTGCCATTTAGATATACAAACGTAAGTCCATAAAACATGCTCACTTTCTGCTTTTGTATGATAATGTGGGAATGAATAAAAATTTTTGAGCAGATATAGTACCTGATGAAAACAAACCAGTGCATAATAACTGCATAAATATGGCGTCAAAACAGGCTCAGCTTAAGCATAAACGTAAAACAGGAATTGTAAACGTTTTAAGTATCATAAACGTAAATGAAAAACTGTAAATGAAACGGCAAAATTGTAAATTAAAAACAATCATAAACGAAAAATACTTATTGTAAATGTAATACTGACACCTTCGCTTTTCATTTTTATTTTTCACTTTACGTTTACCATTCACAAATTTCACCATGCCTTTCGTGTGTGTGTGTGTGTGTGTGTTAGCTTGGTGAGACAATCTATGAGGAGAGAGTGTATCCAGCAGGTAAATGGGCCTGTATCACTGTTGGGGAGGACCTATATGAGCAGAGCATCTCCAAGGGCTTCATGAAACTCATGCGCTACATTTGCAAGGAGAGCTCAGCTGGTACACATGCCTTTGACATTTTACATGCATTTTAAAAACCTAATAGCTATGGTTATAAAACTTCATTGAGTTTATCTGAATGTGATATTCTAGTACCTGTAGCATTGTTACAATCCAATGTAAATGTAAAGCTAAAATTGAAAGACTGATTCATATTGTAATGATTTGTCTGTTATTCCCAGGCCGTTACTTGGGCATGACCGTGCCTATTGTGAATGAAATAACGATGCTGGGGGATGGCGTTGGCTTTGTCAAAGATGTTCTGACTGCGTACTACCTGCCTGCAGAGTTCCAGGCCAACCCACCCCAGCCTGTTGACCCAGACATCACCATCGTCCACAGGGATGCAATCAGAGTCATCACCCGGTAAGGCAGTTCTCATCTCTGAGCACTCAACATTTTTTGCTAATCAACATTCTGTTGAAAGAGCAGATCAGGTTCTGCGATTGTAGTCATTTCTTACATGCTTTCTGTGCTCAGTTGCTGTAGGACTTGAAGGCCCATTAAAGTGACTGGCTGTTCTGCTTTGTTTAAAAGATAACATGGTGCGTGATTTTTATTGTTTTTTTCAGGGTTTTCTTTGGCACCACTACGGAGGAGACAATCTCCCCGCAGATCAACCTGCTGTGGGAACTGCTGGGCACATCTGAGGACATTCACAGGAACACCTACATGGTGGCTGTTTATGAGAACCCTGGGGTGCCTAGTCGTCGAAATGAGATCTGGTTCATCCGCCGAGACACCTAAGAGCATTGTGCTGTACCTACAACCTCCCCTCTCTCTCTCTCTCACACACACACACACACACACACACACACACACACACACACAAACCTGTAATCCCTCCCACCCCTGTGGCACTAGAGAGAAGATTTGCAGGTCAGGTAGTGTAAATTTACACAAAAGTATACGATGCCAGTAGCAAATAACAACATGAACCCAAGTACTAAGCATGACACTGACTTGGGTGATGCAATGGTTTGGTAGCATAGCCACAGTTAAAGAAGGGCATGTACTTTGCACTGCTTGGATGATCTTTAGTCCGGCTTCACATCCTGTCTCAGCTTCTCTCGATGTTGCAGTGTTCAGCGTGCTGCGTTTTTGCATTCTGACTGACCAAGGTTTTGTCCCATGCAAAAATGAACATAAAGATATATTTCAGTTAGAAATTAGGTTGATGGATACCTAAATCGCAAGTCTTATAGAGCTTTACTGAGTAACTGTGTGAGCTTTGTGTGATTCCTTTTCAGGTCATGTGAACTTGTTAAATTTTTTTTATTGTAGCCACTTTTTGGTTGTTTTAGTTGCTAATAATAGTGTGCTGTCTTTTTAGTGTTTTTGTAGGAGAAGCTACTTTCATCAATGAAGAAGTGAAATGCACTCATGCACAATTAATTGCACAGTGTATTTGTATAAATCAGTTTTACTTCTATGGTTACTAATGAAATCCTGCCAGTAATACACTCCATTTAGTTCTTTATCAACTGCATGACAATCATTTCTGATCATAAGTACTGCTTATAAAATTAGTACTTTTACATATTACGCTACTGTTTGCTTTCTATATGCTCGGAGTGCTTTGACAAATTTTGGCTTTTTCCAAAGTATGTAATGACAAACTAAAGCTGTGTGCAAAAATTAGTGTCCCCAGGTGAACTCCATGTTTTTGTTCATGTTCTAAGTGTAAGTGAACCCGTCCTCTACAGAGAACAAATGTCTGCACATTTTCATGGACACTTTCTTGTTTTACTGATTTTAACATTTTAGGGGAAAAATGTGGAAAATGTGGCCTGTGCAAAGGTTATGGCACTGTATTTTTATTCAGCGGTTTAAATTTAGGAAATAGAATCTTCCCTAAAATATAAAGTATTTTCATTTCATGCAGAGGTGAACTTAGTCATGACTTTTCACTTAGAAAATCATATAATTGTACTATATGGCCAGAGGTGTCGAAACAACTGCATATGGCGGCACATTTATATCACTTTTAATGAAAAACAATCATGTAATAAAGATATTTTGTTGTAAGCATACATCCCTGTAGAATTGGAGATGATTTATTCTACTAATATAGGCGAACTTTGAGCAGCAAGAAAAGAAACACTGAGAATATAGCTTTATATTACAGAGAACTGTGTTTTCAGTATGGAAAGTATTTTAGATGTAAACTGACTTATGTTACATACCCTCTTCTCTGATTTTTATAAAATAGATGTCTAGAATTTTATGGGACCACTTAGATGTAGGTACTCTGAAGATAAAATAATGTAGTTCAAAGATACAGGGTCATAGCCAGTAATATTTTAATAACATTTAAATAAACCATTATTTTGCAGAATATATTCCTGTGTGCCACTTCTTTTGCTAAGTTTGCATTTATTGTGCACATCTGTATGATTCTTGTACTCTTTGACACTATTCTGAGATGATTTTGGTTAAATATGTTACTAGTTTAGTTTAAATGGTCTGTTTAGAAGCATAGATCAAAGTTTTAAAACTAGTCAACATTTTAAGGCATTATTTTGACAGTGTGGCGATGTAAATTTCACATGTTCTGGACCTTCAAATGCATTTGCTGTTGACTTGTTTTGAGTTTTTATATATGCTGAATAAAAGTGAAGTCTGAGCTTTTAACTGATATTACAAGTCTTTTTTTTTTGGGAGAATTGTTTGTGCTGATGAAGAAGGAGGAAATTAAACTGAGTTTATCCCTTCCTCGGTAGTCTGCATGCATGCACTTTGGGCAGAGGGTAGCCCCCAGCTGTGGCACCTAGGAAGCAGTTGTTTAGGGGCCTTGCTCAAGGTCACTACATCCTTTTTAGACTCTTCCTACCAGTTTTTCTTCTTAAGAAAATACATTCTTAATCTTATTTAAAATGTAGCTCTGTCCAAGCTGAATAATGTTAATTCTGTTCACTGGATATTTTGTGGTGGTGGCTTTCTGTCTAGTGGGTAGATCTGGCAAACACCCAAACCTAAAGTTGTCTTCACTTAATAACCATATTGTGCATGCAATCATCTAATGACCAGGCATCTGTCTGGGGCAGCTGTAGCCTAGTGGTTAAGGATCTGGTCTGGTGACCTGAAGGTTGCCGGTTCAATCCCCTTGCAGGTCACAACTGAAGTGCCCTTGAGCAAGGCACCTAACCCCCAATTGTAAGTTGCATTGGCTAAAAGGGTCTGCTAAATGCCTCAAATGTAAATGTGTAGGGCGCCCGTGAATCAGTGACCTTGTGAAAATACAAATTGGATGTCCTGTGTGTGTAGATATTGCCTAGTCCTGTTTTACCCTTCTCCACAACTTTATCCCTGAGCTGTCTGCTGTGCTCCTTGGCTTTCATGTTAGAGATTGATCACTAATTCAAAGTTGTCTCTTTCACTATAATGGGACTGGGCATGCTTAAAATGACAACAGCTAGCCGCTAGAGTGTACCAGATAAACTTTTCAACTCCTGCACCTTGTCCAATCACCAAAGTTTCTGGGTGTTCACCTCATAGAAGACTTAATCTGGTTATCAAACACTACCTCTCTAGTCAAAGGGCACTGCAGCAACTTCTCTTTCTGTGAAGGATGAGGAGAGCAAATATTTCCCTTTCTATACTCATGACCTTCTACAGAATATACACTTCTATAGAGTCCATCCTCACCAGCAACCTCCCAGTCTTATACTGACCCACACTCCTCTTTTTATCATCTTTTCATCCCTCGTTCTTCTCCTTCATTCCCATTCATTTTCACATACGCTTAAGCCCGAAAGTTTCTGTAACCTGACAGGGACCAAAATTGATGTACTTTATCAGGGCAGGTAACTGAGGTCTAGTCCAGAGACATATTGACCCGCACTCCTCTATTTGTTTTTTTTTTTGTTTTTTGTTTTTTTGTCATTCATTGTTCCTCCCATTCACTCCCATTCATTTTCAACTACATCTAGTATACTTTTCAAACGTATGGCACCACTCAGGAAGCACTTGATACACCTTAACAACCACTATGGATGCCACAGCAACACCATACGAACCACTAAGGAAACCATAGCAACCAACTAGCAACTACCTAACAACACCTTAGCAACCACTTAGTAACCATCTAGCAACACCGATACCATAGCATCCACCTAGCAACACCTAAACAACCACTTAGCAACAATATAGTAACGACCACAGATACATAACTACAACCTAGCAACCACCACAGATACCATAGCAATCACTTAGCAACACCTTAGCAATCGCTTAGCAACCGATAGCAACCACCACGGATACCATAGCAAACACCATGGATACCATAGTAACCATTTACCAACACCTTAGCAACCACCTAGCAACACCATAACAACCACGTAACAATCACCAGGCAAAACCTTAGCAACCACTTAGCAATATCATAGCAACACCTAGAAAAACCTTAGCAACCACCTAGCAACATCTTAGCAACCAACAGGGATACCACAGCAACACCATATGAACCACTACAGATACCATAGCAACTACCTAACAACCAGCTAGCAACTACCTAGCAACACCTTAGCAACCACCTAGCAACCACTTAGCAACACCACAGATACCATAGCAACCACCTATCAACACCTTAACAACCACCTAGCAACACCAGGCAAAACCTTAGCAACCACCACGAATACCATAGCAACACCATAGTTTTTTATACTATAATCCAAATCTAATTTATATTCGTATGTCTATTTAGTGTGTAATATGTGTTGTCTAATATGGTTAGTGTAATGTACTGTGTCTGATATATTTTGCATATTGGGAGTTTACAGATACACAATGTGGTTCAGTTGTACAATCCCTGCTGTAGAGTCTGAATGACAATAAAGTTCATTTAGACTTTGTCTTTAATGTTCTCTTACAAACCTCTGAGGCCTTCACAGAACAGTTGTGGTTATACTGAGAATAAATGACACAGGTGGACTCTGTTTACTAATTAATGGATTTCTGAAGGCAATTGGTCACACTGGATTATATTAAGGGTATCAGAGCACAAATATTTTCTTATTTAATATTATCATTTTCTCTACACTTCACAATTACTTGCTACTTTGTGTTGGTCTATCAAATAAAACCCACAATAAAATGCATTTGAGTCTGCGGCTGTAATGTGAAAAAAAGTAAAAGTTCAAGGGTTATGAATACTTTTGCAACGCACTGTACAACGCTATAATGCTATACAATCATTATCAGCATAGATATATGTCAAGTATTGTCAATAGTATTCATCGTTTACAGTATGTAGTGTGTGGTGAAAAACTTTGAAGGCAGTGAGAATTCAAAGTGAAGGTCTCATTCATTATAATGTGAATGTGCGGCGCTTAGAATTACCACAGCTATCCACTAGAGGACGTCAGGTACACTTTTCAACTCCTGCACCTTGTCCATACTTTAGAGTGTAAAGAACAAAGCTGGATCTGATAGTAAAAGTCGGGCTCCTCCCTCAGCAGCCTGGGCCGGAAGCCGCTCCTCCATCCAAACCCTCCAAGCGCTGAGAAAACGAGACGGAGCCGAACCTTCGAGTTCGGTCAGGAAAACTGCTGTTGATTCCTTTCTGAATAGTCTAGAAAACCTTCCGCGCACACTGAGCTGACTTGCTTGCGAGGAAAATCAACTGAAAACGGCATGGAGCTCCTTCACCGTCCTCTCAGATCAAGACTTGTTGAGAAGTAGCTCACAGAGCCACTCTGTTTCACGTTCTTCATTTTCCGAGAAACGGCTTCTGGACTGTTTTAAGTTCTACTGACCGTTCACACGCGTTATTAAGTTCAGTAGACTGTTTAGCAGCTTTGTAAAAGTTTAATAATGACTTCATCTACTCAGGAGAAAGATTTTCGTTCTGGAAATCGTTTGAGGTCTTTAAGTACTGCTGTGTTCATTCTGATCACACTTCTTTGTGAAGGTGAGTAAACAACTGGATTCTATATCTGCCTCTTTATTACTAAGTAACTGGATTCTGTATCTGCTTACAGTGTTACTAAGTGACTGGATTCTGTATCTGCTTACAGTGTTACTAAGTGACTGGATTCTATATCTGCCTGTTTATTACTAAGTAACTGGATTCTGCATCTGCTTACAGTGTTACTGAGTAACTGGATTCTGTATCTGCTTACAGTGTTACTAAGTGACTGGATTCTGTATCTGCTTACAGTGTTACTAATTAACTGGATTCTATATCTGCCTGTTTATTACTAAGTAACTGGATTCTGCATCTGCTTACAGTGTTACTGAGTAACTGGATTCTGTATCTGCTTACAATGTTACTAAGTAACTGGATTCAATATCTGCCTGTTTATTACTAAGTAAC
>BRDA01008574.1:56436-70535 GCA_036984385.1 Crenuchus spilurus | reverse complement strand
TAAGTATTGATATTTATTAGTACTCTTATTGGTACTTGGTATCGGCAAGTACTTAAATGTAAGTACTTGTACTCGTATTTAAAAAATGTGGTATCTGTGCATCCCTACTAGAGAGCCAAGCTAACATGCTAATGCTAGCACTTGAGCTGACACACACACACAGCAAGCCCCTCTCCTTCTCACACAAACAGACGAGCACACAGCGACCTCGTGCATTTTGGCGGTGCTGGTGAGGAGGAGCTAACAAGCAGCAGTATTAGACTTCTGAACTCACCGTCAAGCTGCTTAGACGCGAAATGCAAACAAACGTTAATGCTTATCGAATTCTATTGTCCCGGCTTATCATCGTCATCGAGGGAAAAATTATCGTGAAAAAAAAAAAATCTATATCGTTTTATCGCCTAGCACTACATAGTATCATATTACTTCTCATTATTAAGAGCTTCATCAAGAATGTGAACATGCCCATTATTGATCAGTCATAAGAATGATAAGCACTACAATCCTGAACAACCTCAGACACTGTGGTTCATTAACGTCTACTTCACACCATCCCCTTGTACAGATCTATAATTAACTGATAAATAAAAGCAGCAGGTATTATCTCACCTGTCCTGAGGCACAGTCAGAGCTTCAGGGGCAACATCTGCGCAGGGAGCTCTACCCTGCTGCTCCAGTTTAGCTCGGACCCCAGCAAAGACCCTTCTTCCTCTACCAAGACCTTCTCTCCTCTGCAGGTCATGGTATATGACGACGCTGTCTCCGGCCAGCACTGTTCTTGGATCTGAGAATAATTTGTCATATTGAATGATTGATGTATGCATAAATCCTTGTAAAGAGCTTAAACAGATCAGCTTTAATTTGCTCATCCCATAATGGTGGTAACCATCATATCACCTTTTAGGTTGCTAAGAAAGCAAATCCAATCACACCCGAATACATTAACATGATTCACTGTCAGGAGAACACAGGTGTCAGTTTCTCAAACTCTTGACATGTTACCACTCGCTTGTCATTTGTCTGTGTGTGTACATACATGAAGTCAAGAACTCACTACATATGTCTTGCTGCTGCTCCTTTGCGGAGACAGTATCAACAGAAGCATTGCCTATAACATCTTTACGGCATCTACAGGCATCTGAGCAAGAAAGAAAAAACATGGAAAAACTGGAGTAAAAATGAAGGAAACATTAGCATAACGCTCACAGAATACTGTAAAATCTAAGTTTGCACCAGGAGGGTACTGTTTATTACAAAGTCTCAATGTACTTTCTCTGCAAATAACTGAGCTAATGAAAGTTTTAAAGTAAGAGGTTCACCCAAGACTTATTTACACAATTTTACACCAAGCTAGACGGTCAGGACAACAGTTCAAATAATGCTTCTTTATTTTAGATCTAGAACTACACGGCTTAAGTAGATAAAATGTCATAAAACACAGTGACTAGTCTGCAAGACCTTAATATTATCTGGATGTGTGTTTTTTTTTTTTGTTGTTGCCCATTTTCTCCCCTTCTCAATGTGGTAGTAGCCAATTAACCCATCCCATCCGCTAGGTGGCTCTCCCCATCACTTTGCACTGTCCCTGAGTCCACTCCACCCTAGGAGGGTGAAGACATGCACACGCCACCTCCACTGCGTGCGATACAGCCTATTTTTGAACTACTGCTTGATACACGGTCACTGGAGGGCCAACGCGCTCTGAGGAAAGCGCAGGATTCCCAGCTCCGAATGGACCAATCAGTAGACGCCTGAGCCAGCGGACATTGCAATGTGAAAGTGATAGGAAGAGTGAGAGCTCCATCTACCCACCCAGAGAGAGCACTGCCAATTTTTACAGAAGCAAAAATTCATGTCTTGGTAGAGCAACAATAAAAAAAAAAAAAATACATGATTTTATAATATAAAATCATGTATTTAAAAAATAAATAAATAAATAAAAAATTTAACAATCAAATTCTGACAAAAAAAAAAAAAGTATTTTTAACAAAGTACCTCTGTTGTGGTAGGCTGCTGCTTCATTTTGTCGATGAGGTACAGGACTCATGCTTCTGTCAAAGGCACACATCCTCTCATAAAAGGCTGGTATCAGGAAGGTGATGTTCTACAGCCACAACCCCACATACATACAAGTGGACATGGGTAGGAGTAAAAGAAAAAAAAACTGAACTCCTCTATCCTAACAGCATACATTTGAAATTTGTATTCAAATTGAAAACTTACTCTTGTCTATATATAAAAAATAAACAGCAAGTGTAATATGACAGTACCTTTCCAAGAAGCTGTGTCATACTGTAACCAACCAGAAGGGGGCAGTATATGCTGCTGATGCTGTTAATTGTGCCATTTGGGAGCAGTGTCAGAAGGCTGCTGGAAGGAGCAAATGCCCAAACTGACCCAAAATACACTACACCCATGCCAGCTGAGCGTCCAGCATCCCAATCACCTTCTCTGCCACCTATAAATATAGAAAGGCAATTTAATATTTGCACTAGTGCTCAAACGGTGTCCCTGGAGGTTGCTTGCACGCAGATAGCAGTTCCATCCTTAATCTGAAGACCACTGCAAAAGGTCTAGAAGTCTACCTACTGATCATTTTGTTTAGAATAAGACTGGCTTTAAACGACAATTAAAAATTATTTAGAGTTAATCACATGACAGATGTGAACTGAGCCATTCAGAGTGAAGTAATTTTTGAAATGGTGCATTTTAAAAGAAACCTGCATTGATCAGAACCAAACCAAAAGTTTGAATTGTCTGCAGTGCACATATTCCACATTATAAAATTATATATGCAGTTTTATACTGCTTCAGACATCTTTGCATATACAATATCTTGAATTAATTATGGAGAAATGTTTAATAAGAGACCATGAAATTCTGCTTTATCAATATACATATACAGACCTGGTCCAGGAGGACTGAGCTCTGTTGTGCTAATGAGCATATTCTCATTGGGGTCGGCTCCAGCTAATCCGTTTATACAGTCCGATGGCCTCCCACAAGATACAGCAGCCCTCAGTCGAACACAAACACGCAGTGCTGTACCATTCTTGCCCTCAACACACAACCTCTGCACCCGTAACATCTAAAGAACAAGGAGAAATACTTGCATATACAACACAAAACCACTTAAGCTTTCAGAATTATATTTTTAGAAAGACCCTCTATTCCCAAATTGCTGTTGAAGGAAAATCTGAGCTTGCATTTTAAAATCATGTCACATTTTATGATGACAGCAAAACATCAATCTTTTTTTAAACAAGGTTGTTTATAATGGACTAACAAGCCCAACATGACAGCAGAAGCAGCAAGCACTACGGTCATATATCACATCAATTTAAAAGTAAAGAAAGTTCCTTTCATTAACAACACTGCTCAACATTTATCAAACTTAATAATGCAGACCTGGGATCAGTTCATATTTACACAGAACTGCAAAAAACTATACGTGAGAGACAATCTCAGATCAGTACTCTTATTGTAAGATGCTTAATAAATATGAAATGATTGCAAGTTATACAAATTTTGGCCATCAGTCAGCATGTTTGATATGTGAAGTTTGCATCTATAGTTTTGAGCAACAGCTACAAAGATAAGGTATCTAAAAGTAATAAAGTCAAACTCTTTTTGGGTGAAGTACTATTATATTTTTCTTTTTTCAGACACCAACCATGTCTTGGTTGGTCAAATAAAGTTAGAGAAACTGTGCAGGTGCATTGTATATTCAGTAAAAGGCACAGAAGGGGTACGCCAATCAAATTTTTATGGCCAATAGTAATTCCAAAATCTTCAGATTAGCTGGTCAAGCTTAATTAGCTTTTTCATTGTTTAGGCTTAATCAAACTCTTGAAAACACACGAGCACAATTCTAGCACTTTCTAAGTTCCTGTATAAATTACATTATGTGCACTTGAGCGGAACAAAGCATTTAAGATCCGTAAACTTAACATGAGGTGCTCATTTTAAAAAACAAAAAATCACTAAGCAAATGAAATACTGTAATGAAAATAAGAACCGTCTACTTAGCACAGTCATGTACAACACATGCATGCTTCTGTGATTTATGTCATAAAACTGCAACAACAATCTATCAAAATAAAAAAAGACTGCTGAGCAACCAGAATCTGCCGTTGATTCAGATTATGCATCCCTAACACAGAGCAATATTTTTTACTACACACTCATTAAAGACTACAGCAAACATACATGCAGTACTTCTGTTTGTCTGCACCAGACTGACAGAGGTTTAAATTTGAGTTGACAACCTTAGGTATGGACTGGCAATGCAGTGGAACATGAAGAGACGGCATCAGAGAAGTGACAGAAAGTCCAGTCAACTCATCAGCATCACAGTAACCATGAAGATGAGCAAACGTAGGGTCACAGCTAAGGATTCCACCCTAAATGAACACAAGAAAATTCAGTAACAAATAAGCATTACAAACCTTATATAATGTATAGATTAATAATCTGATTGCTGAATTTTAATGTTTCACCGTACTGACTTACCTCAGAAAAACTTTTGATTGTTTAGGAAACAATTTGATTGTGAAATCAAATTAAACCACAATTTTATCATTTTAGCATGAACAGTACACTGAGTGCAGTGCTTAGAGGACATGACAACAGAATACAGACAACAAACAATACACAGTAATAGGCTCTCTTTATTTTATTGTTTGAAAATAGCCCAACAAATTAATTTTGTGCAATAAATGAAGAACTTTATTAAAATAATGATGTTATAGGTCACTTTGACTGCTGAAACCAGTTTTGGACCAAAATAAACCAAGCTGGCAAGAAACTGCTGTAAATCATTACAGAGACATAAAGGAGAGAGATATCTGACCTCTTGAGAAAAAGAGAAGTGGGCTGATATCCTCTCCACTTTCTCCAAAAGCAGCACACAGGTGTGTTGGTCACGCGACAATGTCCATACAGACACAGGAAACTCTGACCCCAACTTACTCACTGCAGTTAGCTGCAAAGGGAAATGGGTTGAAAAGTATAGACAGAAACCAAAATGTCAGACAGAGAAACACACAGTTGAGTGATGTAAACATTTAGGAGAAAAAAAAGTCTCATCATGTACCCAAACTTAACTAGAAAATGCATGAAGTGAATAAATATTGAGAAAAAAAATATTCAAAAGAAAATTGGTGCAGGGGGCATGGGTAGCTTGCAAACTAGTTTGATTTGAACAAACATTTCGAAAATTATCAATTAAAATGAAAATATTTCACAAATAAACCACAAATTAAAACAGAAGATATATAGAAATATCACAGATATACAGAGTATATCTATAGTTCAGAGTGTCAGATCCCCAGTTTTTTCCCCAGGCACAGCTATAGAAGTGTAGCAATAAATTTACCACACAATTCAGTTCACAATACTAGGTTCATAATTTGGTATTTACACAATATTTTGAATAATATTGAAATAAAGAAATATGACTAAAAACAGTAGAACAGATGCACCAAGCACCGAAACTTCAATACTCAAATTTGGCAAATCTATATTCTAGCTTTTAATACTTTTTTAAAATTCAGTTGCACGGTCAACTGAAGAGTGGCATTAAATTTTTTTTTAAGAACGTAATTTTATAAAATTATTTTCTTAAATGCACAACAGTACGGGGTTGTCTTTGGCGCATTTTTAATCGCAATAGATCAGGACTGCGGGCAGGCCATTTCAGTACCCATATCCTCATCTTCCACAGTCATGCCTTTGTAATGTGTGCATGTGGTTTTGTATTGTCTTGTTGAAAATTGCATGAATGTCCTTAAAAAAAATGTTGTATTGAAGGCAGCATATGTTGCTCTAAAATTTTCAGAAGTGTAAATGATCTTTGTCAAGAGCTTTTACCACTTTTCCAAATACAGTGATCAATTTCCCAGAAGAGTCAAAATTTTCCTCGCCCAAGGCATCCTCTACTGTTCGACTGGTCTTTAGGAGTGATGTCAACATATGACCAACGATATCATTGCGAGTGCACTCAAAGAGCGCGCAAGCTTGATTGTTCACATCCACCACCTGAAATAAAAGCACAGATACCACATCTGAAGGCTTGTATGTATATAAAAAACTAGATGATTTGAAGTAATGAATATCTAGGACTGTAAATCCAATGGCTTTATACCTCTACTGTGCTGCATTTCACAGTGACTGTGGCCTTGTTCGGGTTGTGTATAATCTTTCCAGCACTCTGACTTTGAAGCGATCTTGAGAGCAGCTGCCCAAGCAGAGAACTCTCTAGCATGGTGGGGGATGTAGTAGGAGCATGGCAGCAGCCAGGAGAGCTATGCTGGCTGAACAGGAGATTGTCCTTTGCCTCTAATTGGCTTGTTTTGCTGTCACCTATAAATTAAGAGTCAGGAATTATATGAATATTGTTGTTGTCAGAACAAAACCTTGCATCTCTGTTTATGTTTTAACTTTTGAAAAATACAACCAGACTTCTGTGATGATTTCAAGATCAATGGATTAATATTCAATTGGTGAAATCAAATAATAGAAAAACAACATCAGAACTCAAGGATATGTTTAATAGTGAAAGCAAGAGCATTTCCACATGCACAGTGTGAAAGGAACTCAAAGGATAAACAACTGTGTAGCTTTAAGAAAACCACTTGGTGAGTTTACTGGCAAAAATGGTATCAATTTGCTAGGGAGCATAAAGATTGGACTCCAGAGCAATGAAAGAAGGTCATGTGGTCTGATGAGTCTAGATTTACCCTGTTCTAGAGTGATGGGCACATCAGGGTAAGAAGAGAGGAGGCTGAAGTGATGCACCCATCATGCCTACTGCCTACTATACAAGCCTGTGAGGCAGTGCAATGATCTGGGGCTGTGCAGTTGGTCAGGTTTAGGTTCAGCACTTTATCCATGTAGTGAAACACACACACACACACACACACACACACACACACACACACACACACACACAAGGAGGCAGTGCCCAATGTGATGGGCAGTCACATGCAGATAAAACAAAGGATATAGTATAATAATCATTTTGTTTTTGTGTATTTTTACAATAAGAATCTGCAGAAAATTAGCAGAAAACCAAGTTTGGTCAGCAGAAAACCTGTCAGTCTAACGTATTCATACAGAATTAAAAGCAGGTACGAATGCATTAAAATTATTTCAAAAACCAAAATGTAGAAGAAAAAGCACTTTTATTAATCCCCTTAAGGAAGTTCTCTGCAGTGAATATACAAACTAGTGAGCACAGCACACACAGTAGAGAGCAAACACACAAAACAGTAGTGGGCAGCTACCTGCTGCAACACCCGGGGAGCAGTTGGAGGTTAGGTGCCTTGCTCAAGGTCACAATACATTTTCCTGCTGGTTCTGGCACTCAACCCAGTGAACATTCAGTCCCAAACCCACTTCTCTAACCTTTAGGCCCCTTAACATGTTATATAAAAATGAAATTGTGGTGACTGCTTCAGGTTAGTTGTTTTATGTCAGAAAACAGAGCCAGTAGAAGCACATGTGAAGTCTTGAGGATTAAAAATCTATATTGTCATGTGTGGATCAGAAACATCAGCTTATCCCTACATCAAACAAATATCCTGCTCACCTGTAGTGGATGGTGGACTGTGCTGGAAGAAAGTTCTTGTAGCAGGTGTGAGACAGGGATGAGACTGCTTCATCTCTGATGAGTCATCTCCCTGCAGGCCTGAGGAGTTTTGGCTGGGAGATGTACATGCACTGTCGCCCTGAGCACCAACACTGCTCTTCTGTTTATCAATAATATGCCTCCACAGAGACATGGTATGCACTCTGTGTACATAAGCACACAAGAGACAGCACTGTTATGTTAACCGTGTTTCCAATCACACTATTTTACTAACTGTTTAATACAAACGACACACGTTATATTAAGCCAAAAAGGTAGTCTGTAACAGATTATGTTAGTTAGCTATTTAAGCTTAGCAGTGACAGAAAACAGTACTATCTGGCAACAGACAATACAACCTGAGTGTAAAGTCCGCTGCTAAAGCTTGTTTACTCACCACTTCTCTCACAATAACTCCAGGCCGAATCTTCGATTCTTTCACTACCTTTAAAACACCACTTTAGGCTTCAGTGCTGAAATATATGTGAACAATTTTATTGGGTATTAAATAAGCAATTAAAACCTGAAGTTTTGTCAGGACTGAACTCTAATTTAGCTACTCAGGCACTGAAGCTTGTGTTTGGCGCGGATGTAACCGAACAAAGATGACCGTGAAAGGCACAACCAATGAAAACGCACGATTTTCAAAGCCAAGACGTCAAACTACCCAATCAGAAACGTCAATAGGCGGAACCTAGCTATACTGTTAGAACAGTAAACTGAAGTTTCCATGGGTACGAAAAAAGGAAAGGCTGTGTCTCACACGTAAGACATGTTGCTTACTTAGGCTGCCTTCTGAGGCAGGAAGTCGTTTCTCAGTCCAGTGTTTACATAAAAGGTTGCATTGTAACTCGTTTTTAAAGCGCTAGTGTATTGATGCCTACTAAAAGTGTTTTATACGTTTTTACACCTTTATTTCAATGCTGCCTTCTAAGGCACCTACTTAAGCAACAAGGGCAAATTCCTTCAATTTCAGACACAGCCGAAATGTTGAATAAGAAGTCTATGGCCGAGTCTTAATTTTAGCCTCTGAGAGACTCTGCCTCTTTAAATGCTCTTTTTATACCCAGTCATGTGACATAATTGCAAATTGTTCCTCTAGCTCTTATTAGTAACACTTAGTTTTCCAGCAGTTATTTAACTTTTTTGAGATGGGTTGTATGAGTTACATTTGTTCAGGAAATGATAAAATGTCTGACTTTCAACATCTAATATGTGTTCCATGTTCATTTGTAAAATATGGGTGTATAAGATTTGCATTATGTTTTATTTACATTCATTTACATTTTACAAAGTGTTCAAACTTTTTTGGAGCTAGGGTTGTACACCGTTGGACAAAGGATAAAATTATGTAAATTTGATTTAAAGGCATTCATTTAAAATGTTCATTCACATGCATAAGTCAATGAAAACACAGAAGTCTGAAGAGGAGCAATTTTATTTCAATGCTAAAAACAAACTCTACAATGATGTACTTTACAGCCTCATTATATCACAAATTTGTAAACACTTCGACCACTTCATATGAAGGATCAGCCGTAAACAAATCGCATAGGCTATGCATCACACCAAATCTCATACCATTTGTTCTCTGCAGCTTAAACGCTAGCAAACACAGCAGCATGGCCATTGCTGTCTGTAGCAAAGCCAGTGAATAAATACAACGCATACAGTCTCGGGATTTAAGCTTCAAATCCAACAGCAGAAAGAGCAGGTTCCTTGGAACAGGTTCATATCCATCTATGGTAACATAGATCACAGCACAAATTTAAATAGACAACAGGTTTACAAATGAAGAATACTGGTTTTGGGGAGAAAGTATGTTGGGAGAACACAGTAACGGTACAGTTTGCATTATGTCCTGTTTAATCACCCACCAATGAATCTAGTAGCTATAGGCATTGGACTTCCTAGTTCTTGCAGGATATCAAATTAAGTCCAACATTTTACATCTTCAGGCAGCACTATTCACACAAATCAGTTCCATTTGCCCTTTAAAAATGTCCAAAGGAGTCAAAAACAGGGTTCACTTTGGTATATTTGGATGAGGAACTGCTAAACGTGTCTTAATATGCACATTAGCACATTTAAAATATGGGCTTTAATGGTTCAACTGTTTGACCACAGAGGTCACCACACACTGACACACAGTTGAGCTTAGGTCTGAGGACTAGCGGAGGCATGCATGGCTCTGTTGACCGGCTCTGTATACACCGGAATAGTGATTAGGGTAAAGACGAGCAGAAAGACACACAGAAGGGTCAGACAGAAAAGTCCATCCTCCTCAGTCCCTGAAGCCCCGGGGGGGTCAGCAGCAGCCACCATGCTGGATCTCAGTGGTGGTAATCTTTCTTACTGTGGGGTTTGTTACCCAAGATCTTATCAATCTCCGAGGCAATGTGAGGAGTGATCTTTGGAAGAACCTGAAATAAAGATAATATTTGAGTATCTATTTCTGTACAGCGTAAACATAAAAATGCATAAGAAAAAATATTTTCTAACACATTTTTGCATCATTTCTCAACGTTTCTTTATACCTGGCTGTTTTGATATTGTGCCTTTAAGACTGATGTGAACTCTTTTCAGATTGGCTGCTTCATCCAAAATCAGTCCAGAGTGAAACACTCCTTATAACTTCAATGTGAATTGGTGGGGCTAAACCAGGTAACAGAGAACGTTCAGCAACGTTTTTAAAAGGTTCCTGGAAAGTTAGCCTGTAACATGACAGAAATAATGTTCCCAGAACATTCTAAAAGCATCTGACTTAATAATAGTTTGCATTACAATGTTTTTGGAGTGTTTATCACAGAACATTCCCAGATAGACAAACACTAACGTTACAGCAATATTTGACACAACATCAGTGAGACGTTTTTACTGGTTCTGAATATCATGACGTCAGCAGGAGAGAGAGAGGAGTTGGACATTAATTTTATCTGGAGGACCTGCAGCGCAGACAGAATAAGGATAAGTAAGTTTGCTATGTTTACTTCATATAATTGATCTCTAATAAATAAGCTGCTTATTTATTATTTATTGTTTCTGGTAACACTTGAAAGCCACATTTCAAAACAGTTTTTTCCTCTCTGTGTGTGGTCAGTATTTTAACATACTGTAGGTAATGTCCTCATAATGTTGCAGCAATGTTACTGGAATGTAAAAAAAAAAGCATTAAATAAAAATGTTCTAGAAACTTGACAGACTGAACATTCTAAGAACCAAATTTATGTAACATTTGTAACATTCAAAAAATGTTCTACTAACCAAAACTTCTGAACAAGCAAAAGGTTGCAAAATATTTTGTGATTTTACAAAAGCAGCAAACATTATTTGTTTCCTGTAGCTCAGATTTTATATATGGACAGTTTTTGAAACTTAAATGGAAAAAAAAACCCAAAACAAAACAATAACATTACGTTTTATTTTATACAGTACATGTACCCTTTATATTATACAGGGTGAGCACAAAAACAGTCCGTGATATCAAACAGATATAGAATGCAACTTTATTGGACTATTCTTTTTTTTTTTTACCCAATTTCCCCCCCAATGTATTAGTAAAAGTCGACCCAGACATCCACTAGGACTCTCCCAATCATCTGTAATGTCTCTGACTCCTCTTTATCAGCTTCTGCTGATACATCATTGCTGGGCAGCCAACATGCTCAGAGGAAAGCACAGGATCCTCAACTCTGATACATCAGCTAACAGACACCTGAGCCAGCAGACATTACAGTGATGAGGAGAGAGCACCATCTACACATCCATAGAGCGCACGGCCAATTTTACTGTCCCTCTCTTTAGTCCCAGCTATTGATGGCAAACAGCATGACTGGATTTCGAACTCACCATCCTCTGATTATAGTGTCAGTGCCTTACTCCACTGAGCCACTAGGGTCCCTTCCGGTATATTCTTACACATTGTAATGACTACAGTTGCATCAACTAATAAAGATATTTTTTATTTAATGTATCTTCAGACATCATATTTATAAACATGTTCCAATATGTTTTATAACTTGAAATAAAGGTATGTTTTTGTGCTCACCCTGTATTATATGTACCCTCTAATGTAAGTTCATTATTTCATATCTAAAAAAGTAATTAACTACTAAAGTAGACCACTTAAAATTAAGAGTTTTTTTGTTGTACAGTGTGTGTTACAATCTTTAGCATGTTTTATGTAGTACATAAGAGCTTGACATGCCTGTATTGCACCCAGGTTCTCTCTGAGCTGTGCAGGGTTGGACGTCCCCAACAGAACTGAGCTCACTCCTTCGTTCCGTAAGCACCAGGCTGCAGAGGAGGAGAAGAGAGTCATTCATGTTCTTCTCTTTCCAAATATCATTAATGACATGGGTGATTTTGCATGGTGTACTGACACAGAAACAGTTTGTGAAGTATGAGTTTGTTTTTGTCTCACCGACGGCGAGCTGTGGCAGAGTACAGCTGAGCTTCTCAGAGATGTGTTTAAGCTCTTTCAGTTTAGCCTGCTGTTTCCTGCCATCCTCACTCACTATCTTATCCTTCAGCCACTGGTACGACTGTGCACAAACACAACACAAACAACACTAATTTAGTTTAAGAAAGACTCATTCATTTCTTCTAGAAAGCAATGAGATCAGGTTGCACCACAAGAGACTTAATTTAAGGCTCCTGCTGCTCAGATATTTCTCCTGAGAAAAGCACCTCTCACATTTCTCCTCTTGGTTTTTAGTTGAGATCTCAATACAGGTCTGCCAAGACAATATCTCATGTTACCAAAGACAAAATTTCAATATGAATTCAGCAATTTCTTGTAATGTACACAGAAGGTCGAGGAGGATTCAGGATGCAGAGGTGGGATCCAACCAAAAGTCTTTATTAGGAAAACACAACTAAACAAAACATTGTGGCTATCAAAACAAAAACAACGATGAAGCTGTGGCTATACTGAGAACATACACACTGAGTCACACAAACCTATACTAACATACATACACTTATCATCACTTACAAACATAAACGAAACCTTTACTAACATTTAGTAAATACAACAACATTCAATGACTGATAAAGGACTCATGAGAACATGAGGAAGCTTAAATAACAAACATAATCAAAAGGGGAAAGAACAAGCAGGGCTGTGTGATCAGATGAGACAGGTTCTGAACATTAACCTGACAAGACAATGTGATAATTCCGTGGACATAAAGACATGATGTAAATGTACATGGTGACAAGCACATGGACAGAGACAGCACATGGGGGAAAACACAAGCATAAGGGCCATGGAAGAGGGCGTGACATTTCTCATCTAAAACCAAGTTTTTTTCAGTTGTGAACTCGCTTTTAACTTTTTTTCATTTTTATCTGGGCCAGAAATATCCCATATCTCATTTTTGTCTCATGCTTTCTGTCATAATAAATTGCAGGAGACTCTCCATTAAGTCTTTTGAGCCATAAAAGAGCTTAGTTTTAAAGCTTTATGTGTTTTTTTCTGGGAGGCTGCTGTACTTTAATCTCTTTCTCAAAAACTGACTCTAGATCATTACTGCAAACTGGCAACAAATTTTTTTTTAGAAAAGCTGTTTCCAAAGTGCCATTTACATGACAATATTCCATCTAGAATATCACAAGCAAATTGTGTACTGGTTAACATAATGGAGCTTTATAGAAAATAATTACTTTATTTGAAAATATTGTTTTCTTGTGGCAGAACATGTAGTAAAACATTTTTGTTACATCTGCATTTTTCAAGATTACATTGTAATTATGTTCAAAGAGAATCTTTATTTTTCTAGCACACACTTGAAACTACAAATATGGTGGATGAATGTCTTTGCCTTGGTTTTATACTGGTATAATTAGCAATATATGCTGTAAGATGAGAGTAAGCTGTTTTCAGATTGCTGTTTCCTCAGTTTGTAATATAATGAAAAAATGGCCAGGAACACCAAGAAAATGTTCCAATAGAAATACTTGTAAGATAGCAAGAAAGACAAATCAAACCCCTCTTTTACTACAGAAGACCTCCAGTAAGTTTGAGGAGACTGTTGAGTGGTGGTGCACTCTTAAGGCCAATTTATACTGAATGCAATGATGTGGAGATGGCAAATGTCAATATTTTATTCGTAATAGAACATAGATGACAAATCAAAAGTTTAATCTGAGTAAATGTAACGTTTTAAAGGAGAAATATGTTGATTAAAAATTTCACAGTGTCAACAATTAACCAGAAGGTCGACAAGCAATATACGAGTTAAAGGAAAAAGGTCGGTGAATAACGATGAATAGGGTTGAAAAAACCCTAAACAACTGTGACACTTTAAAACTTAGTTGTATAAAGAGGAAATTTTACAATGTAAATGAGTCTAATTTGAAAACTAAACAGTAGATACAAGATAATGCTTATTTTATAACTGTAAACGGTAGAGGTGTAGTAACGTAAGTCATATTTAACCGGAATTCTCACGTGGTGGTGAGTTGT
>BRDA01008574.1:0-22009 GCA_036984385.1 Crenuchus spilurus | reverse complement strand
AAAAGAAAGTTTACGACAAACCAGTAAGAAAGGGGTCGTACTGATTTTAATTCAAAATTGAACTTAATTTTAGTCATGCTGGGGAAAGAATGACCAAACAGCATTTGAAAGAAAACTATGATAGATGATATTAGCCCATGAACAACATCAATAAACGACACTTGTACAATTATTAACGACATGAGTGTTAGCACTACATTAATACATAACATCAAATATGTGCTAAACTTTGTGTGGAGATTTACTAAAGTCTATAAAGTCACTGTCAACAACTTGTGGGAGCCACTAACACTGAGCTACAGAGTGACGACACTGTCCTACCTCAGCCTTCTGCCATAGAAGACCGAATATTTGGAGCAGCAGCATTTGTGGACTTTATCATAGTACCAGAGTAAGTGTTGTCATACAACACGCTCATGATATTGGTGACCCCAAACCTTTGACCATCAAATCACATTAAACTGAAGGCAATAATGAACTAAATCTAAGTCCCCCTTTTTTAGTCTTGGCTCCTCTCAGCACTTCCTCCTGCTCTCTTTGGGAGTCACCACCGTCCAATTAGCAGCAGGTCGTCTGACGCTGAGCTGACCTGAACGGTTGGCCTGACTCAGACAGGGATGACTAAGATACCACAATGATTTCACAGACTTTTTTTGGTGGCGTGTTTATGTGGCCATGTTGGCTTGGCTAATGCTGTAAAGTTTTCTTATTACGCAAATACACGTCAGAACTGCACAGCTGTACAAGATGGAAAAGCCTGAATTTGACTGTCATATGCTAATGAGGAGAGAGAATGTTTATAGCGGTGCTGTTAGGAGTGAAGGACAGAGACTGAGTTGCTCAGAGGAAGTATAAAACCAGAAATCAAAGAGAAATACATGCAGGCTTGTTATTTCTCCTGGCTTGGCGTGTAGGCGTAGTACACTATATATAGGCTATTTATCCATGATCTGATCTAGATGGCAGATAATTTACAGATTATTTATGTACAGTTTTATTTAGACTACAGGCTAAAGATGTGCTGTCCTCAGTTGCATATTTATCCAGCTATGCTTTCATCTTGACAGTTATTACACTAGTGAAATTCAGACTGTACAAAATCATATACTGTTTCCCCCATTTTTCTGAATGAAGTTCTCAATTACATTTAATTAAAAAATATATTCAAACACACATATATACACACATATATACAGTACATACACACATACACACATACACAAATAAACATACACATATAGACACATAGATAGAATGCACACACACACACACAAACAGATACAGTACACACACACAGAGATACAGCATTTACACACACACACAGATACAGTATATACACATACACACATAGATACAGTACACACACACACACACAGATACAGTATACACACACACACACACACAGACAGATACAGTACACACACATGCAGGCACACACATAGATACAGTACACACACAGATAACAGTACACACACACACACACACACACACACACACAGATACAATATATACACATACACACATAGATACAGTACACACACACACACACATACACAATATACTGAGTGTGAATGTACACAGATGAACCAAAACCACTCATAACAATAACTCATCTCATCTTAAGTGAAAAGAGAAAGAAGACATGTTGAGAGAGGAAGAAATGGGCATGCATGAAGTCCTGAGAAACTTTAACAAAGGCCACATTGTTGTGGTCAGACGACTGGGAGCATCTCTTAAGTAAGGCTTACTAGGAGCTGCTGCCAGTCAGGAGTGATCAGTGTCTATCAACAGTAACCTCCAAATGCCCCAGATCTCAAAAAGCTTGATCTGTGGGATGTGCTAGGACAACAAGTTTGAGCCACAGCAGCTCCACCTCACAACTTACAAGATGTATAGGATCTGCTGCTAAAGTGTTGGTTCCAGATATCAAAAGACACCTTTAATTTTGTAGAGTTCATTCCTCTTTCAGACAACACCAGGAAAAAAGGCTTCAAAAGCTTGTAGCAATGTCCCAAATGTATTTTGAGAAACCTAAGGTGTACTGCCCTAGTGTTGCCTGATGATTGCCATGAAAAAGATTTTAAATTTGTGTCATTTTCATTAAACTTTTAGAGGACTATAAACTGTGTACTAAGTAAACTATAATCTAAGTACTGGACATAGAAAATATGTCAGTGCTAAAAACTTGCCTTTCTTGTAATGCTGATGTCCAGGCCAATTAGTACCATTACACCACACAGTGGAAACTAACCACATAAAAAACATCACTGCTGAACAAACAGACAACTACTTACACTTATGTTAGAGCTCTAAACTGGAGATACACATGGGACAGTTCATTAGCAATTAGATGTCTATGCAGAATAAGGATAATAGGCCATATTTTGTTCTCCTTTGAGGCAAATGAAACCAGGGCTCTAAAAGTCATTACATTTTAGCTGATGATCACTTACCATATAAATAAATGTCATTTAATTGTCTTATTCTTTAGTTTGAATTATAACCAGATTCTGAAATCCAGAATCTAAGATTATTACAATATTTCATTTTGAGTAAATTACTATTCAAACAGTATCAACATTTAAACAAAAAAGGGTTGAAATTAGGCCCTGAGTGGCTCAGCTGGCTAAGACGCTGACACTATGACCAGAGGATCGCGAGTTTGAATCCCGGTCATGCTGTTCGCCATCAACAGGGAATTGGCAAAAATTGGCAAAAATTGGCAGTGCTCTCTCTGGGCTGGTAGATGGCGCTCTCACTCTCCCTATCACTCTCACATTGCAATGTCTGCTGGCTCAGGCGTCTACTGATTGGTCCATTCGGAGCTGGGAATCCTGCGCTTTCCTCTGAGCGCGTTGGATCCCCAGTGATGGTGAATCAGCAGTAGTTTGAAAAGAGGCGGTGGCTGTATCACACGCAGCGGAGGAGGCTTGTGCATGTCTTCACCCTCCTAGACTCAGGGACAGTGCAAAATGATGAGGAGAGCCCCCTAGTGGATGAGATGGGTTAATTGGCTACAACTACACAATAAATCAGCCAGTGTTAAATCAACACTATTAGAGTTAAATTAACACTGGAAGTAATATGTTTTGACAGCCTCAGTGTTAATTTAACTCTAATAGTGTTGATTTAACACTGACATATTTACTGTGTACATTGGGAAGGGGAAAAAAATGACAAAAATAAAAAAAAGGGTTGAAATGTGTCAGTTTATGTGTAACAAATAACAACTGAATTTCTGAATTA
The DNA here is from genome assembly GCA_036984385.1 of Crenuchus spilurus. Lineage (NCBI taxonomy): Eukaryota > Metazoa > Chordata > Actinopteri > Characiformes > Crenuchidae > Crenuchus > Crenuchus spilurus. The sequence continues at coordinate 18,763 of BRDA01008574.1, read as the reverse complement.
AATTATGAAAACAAATCAAACATTCGTGTGTGTGTGTGTTTGTTTGTCCTTGTATTTCTCTCTGGTAGGGACTCAAAGTCTTCATGATGATAGTAATGCATGTCAGATCTGTAAAAATGGGGACATTTTTCTGGTCCTCACAAGAACTGTGCATTTTCATTAAGCACTGTCCTTTGTTTGCTAAGGTTAAGTGTAGGTTTATGTTTATTTTTACTCACTATTACACAAGTGAATGGAATGTCCTCACTAGTATAGTACTACCAAACTGTCTTTGTGTGCATGTACCAGATTTATGCCACATTGTGGGGACCAAAACCTGTTTAAACACTCATGTTGTGAGGACATTTCTATGAAAAAGGTCCCTCTGATGTAAATCATAAAATTTGAAGGTGAAGAAAGGTTTTGAGGTTAAGATTAAGGTTTTAAGGTTTGAGCAAGCCTATGTAATGTCCCCACAATTCATAGAAACAAACGTGTGTGTGCCAGTGTGTATGTAAAGTGCCCTGTAACTTTTATTAAGCCTATAAATCTCACTGCAGGGCTGGAAAGCAGCGACAGTGCTGGGTGAGTCTGAAGATATGTGACAGTATTTGCCTGCTGGTTGTGAACAGTATATATCTGTGTATGTGCGGGAGTGTGTGTATGTGTGTGTGTGTGTTTTGCAGTCTAGAGAGCTTAGTGTCTGGAGTGAGATAGACAAATGTTAACAATTACTTGGGTATGCCATGGTAGGAGAGATAGAGATGTTTATTTGTTAATTTGTTGTCTCACCACTGATACGAAGTCAGGGTTGTTCGGAGCACTTAACACATCTTCAGTTGCCAAAAACACTTGTCCTGTTACTTGTACAGATTTCCAACTGTTTCCAAGTTGGCTGCATAAATATGTGAAAGTAATCACTCAAAAGAGAGGGAACAAACCAACTGCTTAAACCAAACTATCATGGAACAAATTAGGAGCCCTTAGGGAACACATTAAGGTAACATTTTGTGAATTTTAATAAGCACACAAAAATACACTGGTGTCTATTTTCAGGAACCTCAAGGCATCGTTCTGAGTAGGACCACACAGGCTAGTGAAGTTTCTACCTAAAAAAATGACTCTTTTGATTTCATGTTACAATCGATATCTTGGTAAGCAGCTTTTTCAGCCCTAATGAACAAGTCAAGGGAGTGGAAGAAGTGAGGGAACATACTAGTGGAACTTCTATCCTCTTTAAAACTGAGCATAAAATAGCTTAACTGTAAAGTCCAGAGCAATGCCTGATTATGATGTTATATAACAGAAGTTAGGGAGGTGGACCACATAACTCCGCCTTTCATTCATTCAAAGGGACCTATATTAACTTAATAAGAGTCTTTGGACAAAATGTCCACCCATGCATTATCCTACCACTACTCTTCTAAAGGTAAAGCATTTGCAAAAAGCACTTAGTAGTCACAGGTAAGAACCGACCACATATGCTACATAGAAAATTATGAATACAGATACTGTCCTAGAGAAACATTTTAGTGCTCAAATGTTGCTCTTTGATTACTCGGGAGATTCAATGGACACTGTTCTCAAATTTCTAAGAAGTAATAGCATGAGATGAAACTTCTGACCCAGATAAAAATTATATTAGTTATTCACAAAATCAGAATTTAAAGAATTATTTTAATTCATAATGAGGTTTTGGTAAATCTGAGAACAATGTGAGACGTTATGGAGATCTCAAACTCAATACGCCTCTGAAATGACTGTTTCTTTTCTCAGGAGCAGCCTGAGCAGCAGGTGTAAGCTAAAGTCTCATTTGTGTTTCCATTCAATCTTGTTGTCTATGAGAAACTACTGAGATGTTAATGAGATTTAAATTTTCTGGTAACACTTTATGATAACTTTCATTAATAGCTCATTAACTAACGATTAATAACTGTGAACAAATCATTAGTTCATGAGAATTTCATTAACAAATGATTAACTAAAGATTTGTTGACATTTGCAAAAATGAATACAATCATTAGTAACTACATGTTCAGCATTTGAAACATGTTCAAATTCTCAAGAACTAATGATTTGTTTACAGTTATTAATCATTAATTAATGTCTTATTAATGAAAGTTATTATAAAGTGTTACTCTTTTTCTTTTTATTGCCTTAAGCAAAGACTGATGCTACATTGATAATCTGGTAATCTGGGGCTTCATGGGCACCACTGAAGTCTTACATACACACCCAAAGTCCCCCTTTTCATTTTCATTCGTGGTCTCAACCTTTTGAACTATATATGTAAATTTCCTCTATTTTGATTGGCTGCCCTGTATTGCACCTCATTCTGTCTGGGTGTAACCCTCCTGCCATTAGCCTCGTCATTGGCCCTGTTCTGTCACCTGCTTTTTGTTTATGTTTCCCATGTGCTGTCCTGTCACCATGGGCTTTTGTTTACATTTTCCACATGTCTTGTTCACGTCATGTCTCCACCCCCCAGTTGTCATGTCATGTTCATCGCATAGCCCTGCTGTTTAATCATACATCTGATTTATGTTGCTATTAAGCTCCCTCGTGTGTCACAGTCATTGTTTTTTTCACCACGTTTCTGTCTTATCCAAATCAAGTTTTTGTTTCAATGCCACTGTTTTGTTTTGGATCACACCACTGCATCCATCTCCTCCTGAGCCACAGTGATTATGACACGGGGCAAAAAGTGGCTGGGGTACAAGTGAGGGTGAAAAAGTGGAAAAGTCAGAATAAATGTGTAGCCAGCAACTCAAACTTAGAGACTATCAAATTTGAAAGCAAAATGACTGGAATATTCACCAAAGCTCTTAGCAGTTAGTAGCTAATTTTTGTCTGACAAGACTTTTCTGTTATTTTGAGTCAACTGTGCTTTACATTGTAATAATTCATTGAAAAGTCTATAAAAGTACAGTGTTGTAAGGTGAAATCTGTAATCAGATTTTTTAATAAATACACAATAACGTGAAAATTTTTTTTATTAGAAACTCAGCAGTAAATTCACCAAAGTGTAGCAGGTTGTGGTTAATTTAAGCTCAGACTATAATTTGTTGCCATTTCATGGATGTATGTGGTTTCCACACATACACATGCACTGAGAAACCTGACTACTGAGCTAAAAGTAATGACTTTTTGGACTTCTTGATCTGATAATGGCTGTAATCTGATTATTAACTGGGGTTACATCAATAGCTGAGTTTGTCAGAAATGATTATTTTATTAATGTTCATGCTCACTGATATAATTTGTCATTATTTTGACTGGAGTCCCTCTTTAAACGTAGCCTTTATTAACTCTTTGTGTACTTCTACATACTTCACATTAATGGTGTAAATCCAGCAAATACGATATTATAGACAAAGAAACTCAGTCAAGCAACCAAATATCAGCGGCACATGAAAGAAAACCAGAGCACTGAGGATTTAACATTGATTTTAGCTCGGAGGAAAACAAAAAAGCATTTGAGACGTTTGAGCATTTGTAGTAAATACAAAGCCATCGACTTACATATCACATAAAATTGAAAATTGACAGAATTTGTGTTTTGCAGAGCCTGGATGCTGAATGACTGTCTGGGTCGGTAACACTTTTTAATATTCTTTATATGTACCATAACACAGTTCACCCCCCACACCCACACACCCACACACACACCTGTTGATGTCTGATATTTGTAAGGCCAATTCAGTAGGGCAGACTGCACCCCCACAAAACACACGCACATGCTCCCACACACACAGTCGGCTTGGGAGACTGCTCATCTGCACTGCAGCACTGGCCAGTGAGGCATGAAGCAAACAAATACACTGCAGAAAAAAAAAGTCTCATAGTCATTGCAAATGCCTGCAGATCAATCCAGTGCAAGTGAATGAAATCAATGACTTGACCTTGAGGTCGATATTTAGAGAGTCTCCATATTTGCAGAATCTCATCATACAACATACAACAAATATTCACAGCAGAATGCAAACATCAATATGTACATAGTAACTGCAGAAGATCAGATTTGGTCATTTGTTACATGTTTACATCAGTGATCTGATAAAGACAAATAATAATAATAATAATAATAATAATAATAATAATAATAATAATAATAATAATAATAATAATAATAATAATGTTATTTTGTGTCTTTCACATACCCAACGGTTCATAAAAATAAAATAAATAAAATAGTCTTCAGTTGGGCTTTAAAGATGGAAAGAGAGGGAAAAGAATGAATTGAAGAAGGTAAGGAGTACCAGAAGGTAACACTAAAAGACCTGCCACCCCTAAAGGAAAGGGAGTCAGCCAGAAGACCAGAATCAGACCTCAGCTTGTGTGATGGGGTGCAGGGATGAAAGAGAGCAGGGAGATAAGTGGGAGCCAGACCATGCAAAGCTTTAAACATCAAGATCAGGATTTTATAAAGGATGTAGCTGATGGAGGACAAGGGTGATATGTGCAGATTTCTTAGTGGGTACTAAACATCCAGGTCTACTCAATGTTCAGGTTTCTTTCTAAAGAAGTGCACCTTTACTGTTCACCAAAATGCAGCACATTGCAAAAATCTTACTGATAAATATTGATTTAACAGTTCACATGGCTTCAAATTACTTTTAGGTCTTTGTCACCATTTCATGGCTGTTGTGTTTAATGTTTAACCTAATGTTTTTCTGTTATTTCTGACTATGTGCAGAAGTAGAAAAACGTGTACATACTCTAAAAAAATCAGAATAAGTGTGTACACGCTATAAAACAATCAGGGTAAGGGTGTACATACTCTAAAACAATCAGGGTAAGGGTGTGCATACTCTAAAAAAAAAGAATAAAGGTATACATACCCTAAAAAAATCAGAATAAAGGTATACACACTCTACAAAAATCACAATAAGGGTGTACATACCCTAAAAAAATCTGAATAAGGGTGTACATACTCTAAAAAAACTCAGAATAAGGGTGTATATGCTCTAAAAAATCTGAATAAGGGTGTATATGCTCTAAAAAAAACAGAATAAAGGTCTACATGCTCTAAACAGTCAGATCACTAAGTTAAAATTCAGCTCTTTATCCAATAATATTTCAATATTCAATAATAATTTTAATTTGATATTTAATCTAAACTGGAATATGTTGTGTATGTGACCATGATACATGAAAAGCCATTTCCTTAGTTTATTTTTAAATTAAGAAATGGATAAATGGCAATCTCGTTGTAGCCATACGAATATTAGCCCATGTTCAAAAATGATGTTTATATGCTTGTGAACACAGCCCGGTTCTCTGGTCTGACTCTGAGTTTGTCAGCAGACCCATCTTGGACTCAGTAGTGCATCAAATCTTTCTACAACAATTTTCCATGTTAAGTCAAGGATGAAGGTCAGGTTGCAGAGCTGGAAAAAGGAGCTTTTGATGAATGAATTGATACAGGGCTTGAATGTCAGAAGCTGAATGTAACTCTAGAACCCTGTCAAGCAACCATACTGAGATTCTAAGAACAATTCAAGTGGCTTCTGGTGGACCCAACTTCAACTTCAGTCTTGCCAAAGATGACGATGCTAAGCAAAGTCTACATTTCCCAACACTAGCTTTGTCCTGACACAGTGGAGTAAAAATCTTCAACAGTGGTTCATAAAATCTAGTCCTGGATCCAAATGGATTTTTTCTGGTTCAAGTTGTTATGATGAATTGATTTTCAGCTCATATTCTTATATCTTATTTTCAGGCCAGTAGTCTAAAATTAACAGTGTTTACTCTGCTGCTTTAAAAAGCTGCTAAATCACTCAATGTCTACTAAATGACTTCGGCTATGTTCAGACTGCAAGTCAAAATCTGAGTTTTGAACTATCCAGATTGATTTTTGGCAGTCCAGACAGCCAATACAATCCAAGACATATTTGGAGATGCAGTTCGGACACTCTGGTCGCTCAAATCGGATTTTGAAGTGCCTTTCACGGCACTTGCAATGCCACAAAGAACAACATGTCAACTCCAGAGTGGCCCATGCTAGACAAAAACTCTATTCAGATTACATTAGTTTATCAGGTGGATGTCTGTTTTCTCCTCAGAGTTAAAGCTCTTGCATTAAAATGATTTCAGGACGTGTGAGATTCTCAGAGTTTATCGGAGAAGCTCTATATTAACAACTGACACTTGTTGTCCTGGTCAGACAACAGAAGCACTGCAAAGTCCAAAATAAATGAGCTTGTATGGAGCTTTACTTCAAGAGCTTTACTTTACTGCAATTTTTAAACCATTGATCTTAATACACACTAAAGCACTGTTTCACAAAACATGACTCCATAAAACAAATCAGCACCTCTTTCATGTTTATACACGTCTTAAAACATCAGTTTAAAACAATTTAAAACAGCATTTTGGCTCTGCTTTAATGTATTTTTCGTCTACGTAATGTCTCCCAGGTAGTGTATGGAGTAGAAAATTTCCCATCCAGACCAAATATATTATTTGATGGCTCTTCTAAAGCTTTAATATCTTTGGTTTGTGGTTTTTGGTGATTTTGCACATTTAAAGACTCAATTAAAATGAGCCCAAGGCCCCATGTAGTTTTAATCTAATCTGAATAATGCTTAAGCCAGACAAGATGTTTGCCAAATGTGGTGAAGTAAAATGATCTAAAGATGAGCAAAGGCAAGTGCTTCGGCACAGATACAGGAGAGAACTGTGTCATGAGTAATGTGTTGCTAAGGTCAAGGAGAAGGAGAATATTAATAGGGAGAGAGGAGAGACTCATTAGGAGACTTGGTCCTGTTGGACAAATGGAACCAGTCTACAAAGTTTATAACCAGGTGGGTTTATATTGTAAAAGTAACAACTTTCTCTTGGAAGTGCATGAGATACTTCAGCTCTTTCTTTGGTATTAAGGCCACATTTCCCAAGAAACTGCATGACAATAGTAGTTTAGAGATAAAGGAACAGGACTACAGGCTAGAAATATGCAGATATAGGAGAGATATGGCCATAAAACCCAGATAAACACACTTTAGGTGGGTGTTGGGACACAGCTGAGCTAATAGGAGCTAAGAGGAGTTAGATGATTAAACCGCTTTGATTTTTACATGATGACACACCATCTAAAATAACAGAAATACTGCTTTCTTATACATCTTTCATGAAGTGCATGAGAAACATGATCTAAATACAGTTTTAGTATAGTTAAAGCTTTATTAATTCAGTGATTTGTATGTTAATCCTCACTTTGCCCTTTTATATAATCTTACTTGTTTGCTTCTTTGTCCACACAATCGTGAAAAACTACATTTGGACTAAATACACCTCAGCCTTTGTGAAAACGACTGATGTTAGAACATGTGCTGAAAAAGTCCAGCATGCAGTTCTTTTCTCCTGATTAGTCAGTGATGTGGTCTGCATGGAGACCTGATTTTTGGCAGCTTTGCATCTTTTGAATGGAGTTTGTTATCCAGTACATTCACACCATGAACACTTCCTCCTGTACTGTGCACTGATACATTATACACGGATCTCTGCACAATTCTCAAAGTGAAATAATGTCCAGTGCTGTGTCCATGAGGATGCACCAGCACTGTAATCATACATGGTAGTCTTTTTCACACAGATTAAGGCAGGGCCGGGGCTCCTCACACACAAATCATGCACTGCGCGTGGGGCCCCGAGTGTCCATGGGGGCACCACCTAAGTCTCAGAGATGCATCCCTCCCTCCCCCAAAGTCCACACACAGGGCATAAACCTCACCAATATCTAACACTCACACACACACATGCACACACACGTGTGTGTGTGTGTGTGTGTGTGTGTGTGTGTGTGTGTGTGTGTGTGTGTGTGTGTGTGTGTGTGCGTGTGCGTGTGACCCTGCCAGGGAAAACCGGGTCAAAGTCATTTTTTTCAAATATGAGTTATTAGCATATTTGTAAAGAGTGCTGTTAAAGGAAGCCTCACACAAAGTTTCAGTCGATTATCTCTGCCTTTCAGAGATAGAGCATTCTGAGACACAGCATAGTGACACTCAACTCAGTTTATTTGTGTCACAACACATTAATACACCAGAAACACTTAAAATTTATCAAAATAAATCCAAATATAGCAGAAATGAAGAGTAAAAGATGATGCTGGCTAAAATCGCTCTGTTTACATTAGCTGAAGACATCTGACCTGCTCACGTTTGGTGGATGGATACATGAGCTCAAACACATTTCTACAGTGAAGAAGTAGTTCAGGAGCCGAATGACACCCAACAAGCTTGTGTACATCCACGGTAGAAGTAGTTCTACATCAGGATTTGAGGGGTCACAGAAACCCATTTTTCAGGTAAAATCTGCAAATTTGCTGAATGACTTACTGCACAAATTTTTTTGGGTGAATTTGTTTTGTTTTTGATCAAAACATGTACTACAATAGATATCTGAGACTATTATCTTTCTTTTACAGCAATAAAACCGAGTGGATAAGTTTTGTTGCAAATGTGAGTGACAGGCAAAATGTGAATAAATAAATAAATAAATAAATAAATAAATATATATATATATATCCAACCATCCATCCATTATCACATCCGCTTAATCCTTATCAGGCTCGCGGTTAGTCCCCAACCCCCTCACTGGGCGCAGGGCAGAGCATTACACAATTCAACTAAGCCCAGGACAGGGCACCAGTCCATCGGTGGGTGCACACACACACACACACACACACACACACAATTTTTTAGATTACCCAATTCACCTGACCTCCATGTTTTTGGACTGTGGAAGGAAACCGGAGACCCCAGAGGAAACCCACGCAGACACGGGGAGAACATGGAAACTCCACTCAGATGGGACTCAAACCCAAGACCTCAGTGCTGAGAGGTGAACGTGCTTATATATATATTTTTTATTTATTATTTATTCACATTTTTGGTCTACAAACATACAGTATTCTCTTCATATTATATGCCATGCAGCTATGCTCTCATATGATGATTTGATTCTGGTCTTGGATTGAAACGCACCCATGCAGCCACATTTCCACATTGCATTAATACCCCAAGACTACAAAAGTAGCTTTCATAATGCTTTGGACATCAAAAGTTCCTACTGCTAAATGGAGAATGAGAGCGAGAGATAGTGAGAGAAAGAGAGCACAAGAATGAGTGAAAGAAAGAGAGATCGTTATTCTGATTACTTCTCGAAAGCTCTGGGGCTTCAGTCAATGAAGAGAAAAAGACAGAAAAAAATGAAAAGAAACATCAGAAGAGAAGGAAAGACAGCACAAAAAAGAAATGAGAGGACTTACAAGAACTCTTTTTTTTGGACTAGGCAAGGAGATGTGCAGAACTTTGGACATTAATGTACTCATTCTCCTCCTTGCATACTGGATCATTCGACTCCACTGAGCATCTACTCATCAGAATATTGATGGTTGTAGGAGACCAACATGGATCCTATCTGCACTGTAGTGAACTGCTTCTAATTAGTGAATTCAGCTTCTTTAAGGTGCAACCATTGGCAATTGGTTTGTATAATCTCTATATAGAAGCAATATCAATAGAATGAGAAATGAGAATGAGCCATCACATATGAACCTAAGGTCACTCTAACCAATGCCCAGTGTCAGCTAGAGAGGTATACAACCTCACAACATTTGGCTGTAGAGAAGTGAAGCCATGTTCTATGGAAATAGAGCTTCATTATATAACAGTGGGATTAGCTAGTGTTCTTTTGATCCAAAACTAATCATCCAACATCATTAACCTCACTAGAGCTATCATGGCTGAATACAATCAATCTTCAGAGCAATGTTCCGACCTCTAACATAAAGCACATATATAAGAGTAGTGTCAACCTCCTGCCTCAGCCTTGCCCATAGCCATATATACATATATACATACATACTAGATATATACATTTTGCCTGTGCATCCATGTGTCCTGTTGCTGTGTGCCTTTGTTTACATTTGTGTTATATCTCCATGTCCCCACACTAATCATGTTGTCATGCTCTCATGATAATCACTACCTGTCTTGTCTCATCACACAGCCCTGTTTGTTCATCCCAGTGTGATTACGTGTGCTATTTAAACTGTGTCTTTGAGTCTTTGTTAGTGATTGTAAAACTTTTGTAAATGTTAATGTTTAAAAGTTAGTTGGTTATCTAGAAAGGTGCTATAACGTGTAACGTTAGTAATAATAATAATAATAATAATAATAATAATAATAATAATAATAATGTCACTGAATGTTACTAGATGTAAGTAGATGTTTGTCTAAGTTTGATTGGTTGTGTATGCCTACTGCATTCAGTTTGCTCGCCACGTTTGTTATATTTCTAATTTTCATTTGTGTAATAAAGACTGTCATAAGGATCTCACTGCTGACTCCTCCTCAACATGCATGCCACAAACATTACAAGTAGACAGTTATTGCAACAGCAAACGTAAACGAGCTATCATTCATTTCAGAAGAAACGCTAGATCAACAGGTGTTTACAAACATTTGACATTTTTCTCTTGGTGCCTCATGGTGACTCAGGGCGCACAATTTCCCACAATACACTCTTAATAGCATCTGAACACCATATATCAGTACATCGAGTTTATACTAAGCTGCAAATATGAGCTGACATCACCTGTCTCACCAAATCAGGTATATAAATGTAAGTAAACAAGCCATTGTGATGCTTGTTTGTAGAGTATGTTAAGTCTTAAGCACTTCTGTTGCAGGCTTTGCTGATACAATCCACCAGTGTTTGTTCAGCAGATGACAAATGCTGATGTTGGGTGATGATTAAGAAATGTCTAAATTCCTTTATTGATTCCAACACTTCCTCATCATCAATCTGCATCAGCATTATTCACCGGTTGCTTACATCCCTGGGGGTTGCTGGAGAATGCTGGTGTTTGATGATGTTTACTGGAGTACAATGGTGTTTTGTGGAGAATGCAGATGTCTTGTGGTTCTGGTGGTTTGCTTTACATTTTGCATCCTTTACAGACTAAAGCAGATGTCTTATAGGAAGATTTTAAGCCAGAGAGAAAGCAATACAGTCATAGATCAAAAAATAGAATATTGTGATAAAGTTCAGTTTTCTTCATAACATAATTCAAAATGGTAACTTGTCATTTTATGTTCATTACATGTAAAGTGACTTTTCAATAATTATTTTCTCTTTTAATGTTGATCAGTATGGCTTATAGGTCATGAGTTTGTTGGTCAATCAAGTTCAGTAGTAGTAGTAGCAGTAATCATGGTCCATAGTAGTTTTGTTAATAGCTGCCAAGTCCTGCTGGAAAACAAAATGGGCATCTCAATAAATTTGTCAACAAATGGAAGCATTAAGTGCTCTAAAGTTTTCTGGTAGACAGCTGTGTTGACTTTGAACTCAATAAATCACAGCATCTCAAAGCATCACAGACTGCAGAAACTTCACACTGGGCTTAAGATACATTGGATTGTGTGCCTCCTCCAGAATCTAGGAGCTTGATTTCCAAATGAAATGCAAAACTAACTTTCATTTGAAAAGAGGACTTTGGACCATTGAGCAACAGCCCAGTTCTTTTTCTCCTTTGCCCAGGTAAGACATTTCACTTTGCTGGAGAACATTGATCACTTTGGATAATACTGGTGATTGTTCGGGAGCTCTGGAGAACATTGGTGATTGTTGGAGAATATTGATGATTGTTAGAGAATACTGGTGATTGTTAAAGAAAACTGATGATTTTTGGAGAACCACGACTGTTTGAGATCTCTGAAGAACATTGGTAATTGTTGGAGAACATTGGTGATTGTTGGAGAGCGCTAATGATTGTTTGAGATCTTTGGAGAACATTGATAATTTTTGGAGAACACTGGTGATTGTTGGAAAACAATAAATAATGAGTGTTTGAGATCCCTGAAGAACATTGGTAATTCTTGGATAACATTCGTGGTTGTTGGGGAACAATAATGAGTGTTTGAAATCTCAAAAAGAACACTGGTAATTCTTGGAGAACATTGGTGGTTGTTGGAGAACAATAATGAGTGTTTGAGATCTCTGAAGAACATTGGTAATTCTTGGAGAACATTGGTGGTTGTTGGAGAACAATAATGATTGTCTGAGATCTTTGGAGAACATTGGTAATTTCTGGAGAACATTAGTGATTGTTGGAGAAAAATAATAGTTTGAGGTCTCTGGAGAACATTGGTATTTGTTGTGCTTGCTTAAGACCTAATTCAATCTTTAAACATTCTGAACTAGACTATTAATTGCCTGTCTGATGGGCACAGGGTGAACAGACCCTTTGAACCCCACTCTAATTTATGATTTTAGGAAATATTTAAATTGTGGGGGCACACCAGTAATTTCCATGTTGTTATGGAAACTGGTTGAGATGTGTTAAGAGTTGCATGCTTACGGTAATGTTGTGCTTCTACTTGACAGATTGCTCAGACGCAATGAATTATTCCAACACGAAAAACCATTAGTTCACACCTCCCCCTCACTCTGTACCCCCTCCCCTCTGTCTTGCTTGCAGGCTAGTGCCAGAATGGCTCCAGATGGATGAGATGTTTTTCAGCTCTTAACACACTCTTTTCATTTTCCTCTTTGTCTGAAACACACACCTCCTCTTTATTCAGGAGCCGGGACACTGTACACCATATTATTTACTTCAGAAATCAGTCACCTTCACTGAGGGTGTAATAACTCTAATTCTCCTGTATCATCACTGTTAGCTTTGTGGTCTCTGTCCATCTCTGCTTGCTCTAAACACGATTTGTTTATACACTGTATGCATTGAAAAATAAGGCAAAGCAAAGTGAAATTCAATACTACTTATGTCATATTCGTAGTTCACTGAAATAAGTAGTGAAATTCAGTTTAAAAAGAGGATTCTAGGCATCAGGTGGCTCAGCAGACTAAGACAGAAGATCACAAGTTAAAATCCCGGTCATGCTATTTGCCATCGACAGCCGGGGCCTGACAGAGCTAAATTGGCTGTGCTCTCTCCGGGTGGGTAGATGTGCTCTCTCCCCATCACTAGTAAGGTGTCTGGCTCAGGTGTCTGTTAGCTGATGTATCAGAGCTGGGGATCCTGCACCCTGCAAAGATGTATCAGTAGCAGTTGGAAAAGAGGCGGAGCTTGACTTCACATGCATCAGTGGAGGCCTGTGCTAGTCTTCACCCTCCTAAAGTCAGGGACATTCCACATGATTAGGAGAGTCCTAGCAGATGGGTTGGTCGATTGGCTACTATTACATTTGGGGGGATAATGGGTTTTAAAAGATTCTGCATTTTCAGTCACTGCAACATGTGTTTGTAAAGAGCAGATACTACAAAATACTACATAAAATACAATATTGTGAATAAGTTTATCATTTTAGCTTACAAATTTAATTTATTCAATTTTAAAAGTAAAGGTAAATGATTAGAGAAAATGACATTTTTAAGCCTATTTAAAATTGTAACGTTTGAACAGTAATTTACTCAAAATCAGAATGAAATATTCAACTAACTTGAGTCATACTGATCAACATGTGGCTTTATTATGTTCTAATTTGATGAAAACTCATTGTTATGGGTACAGTCTCAATTTACAGGAACTCCTGTAAGGTGATACTGGAATTCAGTTACACACATACCGCTTGTATAATCGCCATAGAAAACTCTGTCAATAGACAGACATTATATATGTCCAAACTCTTTAGAGATGGTTTTATAACATTTTCCAGCCATGATGTGTGTGCTCAGAAGTCTCTTTTGTTCAAGTCATGATAGACTTTCACAAACATGTCGAGAAGATCAGAATGAAATAAAAAATGTTTAAATAAAACAGGGCACCCACTCACACCTGATTGTCATTCCATTGATTGACCCCTGACTCAGATTTAAGTTTGAATTTATCTGCTAATCCTAAAGGTTTACCTACCTTTGTCATTTTCCTCAATAAATAAATGACCAAGTCTAATTTTTGCGTATTTGTCTGAAGAAGTTTTAGGTCGATTATATTCTTATATATGTACTGTAAATATATATATATATGTACACACAATACAATAAATACAAAAGACTAATGAAATAGATAAATGAACATTTAACATCACTCTTATGGGTTTATGCTCAGTTGTAGAGCATGCCGGTGTGATCTAGCCAGCAGGTTTTGTTTTGTATACCCGTTCTTGGTGTTTTCACACCTGATTCCAAACAGCAGTGTTGTGCGTTGTGGGTTTTACTTTGCTTTGAGCTTTATTATTTTGGTGCTTCTTGAGCTTTTTTTTGTGAAACTCTTTAGCTTCTGTCTGCTCTGTGCTTGGTTCCACTCATAAGTTTGGGTACGGTCCTGTGGCATCTTCTTGGCGTGATGTGTCCAGAGAGGTCTGTTTCTGGCGCATTCAATAAACAAGCATAAAAACATGCAGGGTGATGCTCAAGAAACAAAGCCAGAATGAGTGATGATCGTGTGACTGGATGCTTTGTTTTTCAGGAAATTAGCAACAAGACATGTGGGCACAGCAATGAAAACTGGGAAGATGAACAATAACAGGGACAAAATTTCCGTGAAAAAGTCAACGATAACCAAATCGTACAATAACCAAGGTAATCAGAGGAGGGTAATTGATCAGAGGAGGATGGATCCCCTTTGTGAGTCTGGTTCCTCCCAAGGTTTCTTCCTCTAGCCTTGAGGGAGTTTTTCCTTGCCACTGTTGCCTTCGGCTTGCTCACATCGGGCTTAGATTCAGATTGTTTGATACTGATTATGTAAAGCTGCTTTGTGACAATGCCCGTTGTAAAAAACGCTATATAAATACATTTTGATTGATTGATTGATTGATTGATTGATTGACCAGGGTAAACCATAACCGAGGCTCCACTGTATAGATTTATTAGAGGCTCTTAATTAATAAATTGGAGATGCATTATTCTGTAAACTGTGGAGGGAATAAGACAGTTTGTTTTTATTTTACGTTAACATAATTAGCCAAAACTGTCCTTTTCAAAAAGAGTAAAGAAAGCCTGGGTTCCCATGATATGCGTCCATTAAGTAGAATGGTGATCACTGAAAGCTGAAGCAGAGCGACCGAGAGAACAAATGAAGAGTGTGGGAACAAATGTATCAGTAACTGTAACTGCAGCAATCAATCAGAAGCTTTCAGTTTAGGCACAATATAGAGCTCATATAAACCCACTATGTTCAGAGTAGACTGGTGTGAACAGCTCAGTCTATCAGATGGAATCAGGAGGTATTTCACATCTCTTTTCAAATGACACATCAGGCTGCACAATGGGGAAAAATAGTTAAAAGTTATATTCACTCCTGTAGAGTTCAAATGAAGCAATTATTGATAGTTAATTTGTCAGAAAATGAAATAAAACCTTTCAATGAGAAATCTTAAGTGCATAATTAATTGCTATAGAGTTCATGCATTGATCAAACGTTTGGAACTTGTCATATTAATAATTATATTCATTTTGGTTTATATATAATGTAATTAAATATATATTTACAAACATAAAATAAATATTGCAATTATTCTGAAATATTACAGAGTTATCAAGATTTCATCACTACTTTTGAAATGCAGTGGACATTCAGTTTATTACAAGTGAAAATGAAAGTGCACAACCACTGACCAATGTGCTTGCACACAGTGGATTTTTACCGCTGCAATTTAACCCATCAGTGTAGTAAAACACACACACACACACACACACACACACATAGGCCAGTGGGGGGCCAGTGAGCACACGTGCACAAAGCGGTGGGCAGCCTGGGGGAGCAGCTGGGTGTTAGGTGCCTTGCTTATGGGCATTACAGTCAGGGGACTGAACCTGTCCTAAGCACCAGGCCCTCACAACTTCATTACAACTTAATTCTCAATTCTGGTCCTGGAGATTTTTCACCCTGCAGAGTTCAGCTTTAATCTTAACCTAACACACCTGATGCAGGTAATGAAGGCTGTCAGTGTCATCTCTACTGTATACAGACTCAATTGTGTTGGACCTTCAAAAGTCTACAGTATTTAATGATTGATTCCAGAACTGATTTTGAACATCAGACTGCCTCGAGTGCTCCTGAACATAGAGGATGTGGAGGTGGCTAGTAGAAGAGAAGCTGTACCTGTACTTCATGCCGGTGAGTTTGCCGGTGGATTCCTTCAGGGAAATGTGGTGACGGTGAGTGAAGGAGCCAAGGCTGCGGGCGATCAGTGCTACCGTTCGGAAGCGTGCGCGGGCGGCACTGCCCGTGTTGGGACTGGACGTGTTCTGCTTACTCGGCTCAGTGGTGCGTGGGGCTTTGAGCCCATGATCTGTACAAGCGAAGGACACCTGCATGGCTAGAAACGTTGACCTGGACCAGGCGTGGGTTGGCCTGAGGAGAAAACCATGGGCAGAAGCGGAGGAGTGTGAAATTAGAAGTAGATCACTTTCTAGCAAGAACTTTAAGGGTCTGGTTCTTAAAACCAAGAAAAATTACGAGAACAAACTGAATTTACACAAACTTGCCTCACATGTAAATGATTCCATCCTAATGCAATTAATAGAAGTTTATGGGCAGTTATTTGTCACATGGATGCTTCAAACCACCTATTGTTGTTTAACAAACTCAAACATACTTGCATGACATGTTTTGTATCAATACTATACAAATGAATATCCAAAGTTTGTACACCCCAGGTGAAATTACGTTTGGTTAAAAAGTAATCTCAAAACTTCAAAATTCAATGATTTTTTTTCAAATTTTAGGAAAAATAAATGCAAAATGTGGCTTGTGCAAAAAATACGGCACATTTTTTATCATATTAAATTTTTAGTTTTTTTCTTATATGCCAAATTCAGTAAGTAAACAATACATTTGCATTAAAATGTGCAATAGTTTGTATTTTGTAAAGACTATTAATGCATTTTTAATTAGAAACTCAACCAAACATGTAACTTAATTGGGGATAAAAAATTCCCAGATTATTTAAGAACTTGACACCATTTAAAACAGATGTGAAATAATTTAGGCAGTGCATTGCTAATTGGTTAACATAAGCTTCCATTACTTCTTTTGTGCATTTGTTTTGTAATTTTAGAGCAAATAAAGAAGCAAACTTCAAATGCTGAAGTGTCTTGGGTGATAGACTGCATTTGTAGTGATAACTATCACATAGTTATCTTTTAAAGCTTAAGCTAAGGTTAAGTGGTCATTTCACTGCAACACAATCACTCAGTACTATCCAAGAAACTGTCCATATAAGATGCAAGATAGAACTTACTGTTCCTTATGGTGTGAAACAGTCCAATGCTGCAGGGCTCAGAGATGCCAGAGGCAGTGCTGGGTCATCTGTACTTGACTGCAAAAGTCCTGCTCAGAGAACAGAGGTGTCTTCAGAAAGTCTTTGAGTTGTCCTGAGAACAACAAGTCTGCATTCTACATTTCTCGTAAGAGGGTCTCCCTCTCTCTCTTTGCTTTAGGGACACCAACGATGTTTTTTTTCTTCTACTTATCTCTGGAACGACTTTAGCCCACGTGTTCCTCTGTTCCTTCTTGCTTCTTCTACTGCTTCTCCTCTGGCAAGCTCAGGAGAACCTCAGCGGTCACTCAGTCGCCACTTGCACAACTCCAAAAACCCACAAAACAGGCACTCAGCTGCAAACTCTCTGAGGCAAGCGAGAAGCAGTGAAGTAAATAAATGAGTCAATAAAGAGATGAGATCTTTACCTGTAACGGGACACAAAGTCAGAGACTTGTCCCAATGCAATGTCCCACTGAAGAGAGAGGTCAAGGGAAGGATTCCCTCTGAGCAGGCGTCCTTAGTGCTCTCTAGCGCAGTTTGGGATTCAGAAGGGACTCTCCTTTGATGAAGGGATGTAGGAAAGAAAGGAGACAGCAGCTGAGTGAGGGAGAAGTGAACGAGGCATAATTGCAGTGCCTGGCAGAGTAGAGGAAAGGAGAGAACGAGTAAAAGAGAGAGGGAGGGATGAAAGCAGAGCAAGTGAGAGTGCAGAGCTACTCCGAGAGGAGGGGGGGTATAAATAGAGAGAGAAAGAGGGTGAGAGAAAAGAGAGAAAAGTGAGAAAGAGTGGGGGAGAGAGAGAGCTGCAGGAAGACTGAAATAACTGCAGTCTCTCACCAGTGGCTCATTTCAGCCGAGGAGAATCCATCTGGACGGAGCTCTGAGTGTGAGAGAGCAAAGCAGTGAGACACGTCTGAGTGACTACGCTTGTCTGTGTGCGTTCGTGTCAGTGGGTGCCAAAGCAGAAGATGAACAGTGTCTGTGCAGCGTTTACGCGTGTGTCGGTGACAACACAGAATCAACAGCGACTGGAAAAGTCTATGTACATACCACACGCATCATTCAGGGATGTAATCTAGGTCACAAGCATTTTACAAAGCACTACATAGACCAAAGCACTGCTGTTCTCCAGTGAAGGAGGGTAACGTTCACCTTCCACGCTCTCCGCTCAACATAATGTAAGCCTCTTACCATTCTGTATTTCTCATTGCCTTGTAAATTATTCACATAATTCACAAAAGAGGGAAACCCGATACGAAAGGGAAAAAAAACTACATGGCGTCACGTCTGCATGCCCGGGCACTTCAGGTTAAATGGGAGTGATTTACGCTGGCAATCTTATGTTCACTCTCAAGTGCAAATCAAAGTAAGTTTGGGTGGTTAGCATGTTCGTCTCTCAGCGCTACAGTCTTGGGTTCAAGTCCCCATCTGGCTGGAATTTCCATGTTCTCCTTTTGTCCGCATGAGTTTCCTCCCACAGTCCAAACACATGGAGATCAGGTGAATTGGCTACTCTAAATGTTCATGAATAAATGTATGTACAGTATATGAATGTA
>BRDA01008572.1:109542-130652 GCA_036984385.1 Crenuchus spilurus | reverse complement strand
TGCACGAGCATCACACAGCAGTGCAGAGCACATCGTACTCGCTGTTTCTGTTGTTTCTGTATTTAAATAACTATTTTTATTGTCATTACGTTCACCGAAAACAACAGAACATCTCATAAAGCACTAGTTGTGTTATATTTAACAAACGGAAGTCCTAATAAATCCATATTATTAGAACGTTGTTAAAATACCCAACAGAGATTCTGCTGCAGCTCCTAACATCATCTCATGTTATTGGTCTAAATTCAGTGATTTGCATCTTTTCAGAAGAAATAATGACATTGTATGCTATTTTAATGTTCTCTGACCCAGAGCCGAGTTATAAACACATCAAGTGTGCTTACACAGTAAATCTGCCAGTGTTAAATCAACACTATTAGAGTTAAATTAAGACTGAGGATGTAACACTCCCGTAGCTTGTCTAACCTTAAAGCAGTAACACTCCCAGTGTTAATTTAACTCTAATAATGTAACACTGTAATGCCTAAATGTTCTTACAGTCACCCCAACACAGGAGACATGTAGACCCATAAACTAGAGGGGAAGAGCGATTGTGTGTAGGTGCTAAGGTGTGTGTTAGTTACTTCTGTTTGTTGAACATTTTTTGACTTGTTAAAAATCTTGCTTTAATTTCATGAGAGATTTTATGTTTGACTGTACAGAGAAGGTACATTTTAACACAGGATTTTGTTTTGCAGGTTATGTGAAGATTAAAGAAAATATAGAAATACTAAGAGGATTTCTCTTTTTTCATCTTTTTGGGTATATAATTAAGTGCAGACAACAAGGCAACAAATAGATTAATCAAAAAAATAATCGTCAGATTAATCGATAAAAAAATAATCGTTAGATTAATCGATAAAAAAATAATCGTTAGGTGCAGCCCTATGCAAGAGTGACTGAACATCCAGAAACTTGTCCAGGTCATGCCAAATCGAATTACAGCTGTTAGTCATGCTCATGGAATTACATTTCAGTCACAGGTGACAAAAGTTTTGTCCCGTCAACTTAGTGACCAAGTATGGAATAAAATCACAATTCTGGAAATATATGGGTAGAAAGTATACAATATTATCATATCAGTGTTTTGTGTATTATTGTCAAAAATGCTTTATTGGAAGGTATCATAATACCATGATGCGACCATGGTAGTACCACATATTTTTGTAAGGATTACAGGTGCATCTCAAAAAATTTAAATATCATTGAAAAGTTAATTTATTTCAGTAATTCAATTAAAAAAAGTGAGGGCGGCACGGTGGCTTAGTGGTTAGCACGTTCGCCTCTCAGCGCTGAGGTCTTGGGTTCGAGTCCGCATCTGAGCGGAGTTTCCATGTTCTCCCCGTGTCTGCGTGGGTTTCCTCCGGGGACTCCGGTTTCCTCCCACAGTCCAAAAACATGGAGGTCAGGTTCATTGGGTACTCTAAATTGTCCGTAAAAATGTGTGTGTGTGTGTGTGTGTGTGTGCGTGCATATGTGTACACCCAGTGATGGATTGGCGCCCTGTCCTGGGCTTGGTTGAATAGTGTAATGCCCTGCCCTGCGCCCAGTGAAGGGGTAGGGGACTAACCGCGACCCTGATAAGGATTAAGCAGGTGGGATAATGAATGAATGAATTAAAAAACTGAAACTGATAGATTAATTACACACAGAGTGGTCTATTTCAAATGTTTATTTATTTTAATGTTGATTATGGCCTACAGCCAATGAAAACCCAAAAATCAGTATCTCCAAAAATTATATTATTATATAAGACCAATTCACAAAATGATTTTTAATACATAAATATTGTCCGACTGAAAATTATGTGCAGTATATGTACTTAGTACTAATACAAAACATGCACTTCCCAAACCATCACTGAAAGTGAATTTTGTATTTCATTTGGAAATCAAGGTTCCAGAGTCTGGAGGAAAAGTGGAGAAACACACAATCCAAGCTGCTTGAGGTCAGTGATGGTTTGGGAAGCCATGTCCTCTGCTGGTGTTGGTCCACTACGTTATATCAAGTCCAAAGTCAGCCCAGCTGTCAACTAGGACATTTTAGAGCACTCCATGCTTCCCTCTGCTAAAAAAGCTTTATGGAGATGCAGATTTCATTTTCAGGCAGGACTTGGTACCTGCCCACACTGCCAAAAGTACCCATACCTGGTTTAATAACCACAGTATCACTGAGCTTGATTGGCCAGCAAAACTCATCTGACCTAAAACCCATCTACCCATCTGTATCTACAGTGTATTGTTGAGAGGAATATGAGAGACAACAGACCCAACAATATAGATGAGCTGAAGGCCGCTATCAAAGCAACCTGGGCTTTCATAACAACCTCAACAGTGCCTCAGGCTGATCTTTTTTTTAATTGGTCTTATATAATATTCTAATTTATTTAAAATACTGAATGTAGGCCATAGTCATCAACATTAAAAAAATTAAATGGTTGAAATAGATCACTCTGTGTGTATTGAAAGTATATACGAGTTTCACTTTTTGAATTGAATCACTGAAATAAATACATTTTTCGACAATGTTAAATTTTTTGAGATTCACCTGTATATGTTAGTTTACCTGATAACACCAGAAAGAGGAATGCTTTATGATTTTTACATTTGGGCAACAAAATATACATGTGAATTAATATACAATTGAATTGCTGTATTGAATACACATAAAAATGCCCTGGGTGAAATAACGCAATGTGATCTGCCATTATAGAGTGGTCACTACTGTGGCTGTCTGTGACTGTGTACCCTGAAAACAGCTTTGTCCTGATGTGTGATTTATTGTTTTGGTGTGACAAGCTTAAATGCAATTCATTACAAAGTTGTTGTCTGACAATGTTTTATGAGACTGACAAGACGTCGCAAGTAATTTGATCGTGGAAAACACAACACTGTCACAACTTTGTCTACTTGTTTGCTATGATGTTGTCAAAGTAACATCACCATTTGGTATAAAGTTTTCCTACTCACAACAATGCAATATTCAAATTGCATTACATTTTCAGAACACAAGCATGTTAATGTGTTTATAAGGTATCACAGACACAAAAAAACATATTTGAATGTTGTCAGTAACACAACATCCCAGATAGCAAGTATATGATGACAACATTGGCTCAACAACATTGTTTACATTGGCATATTGTTGGGCCAACAACATTTTGTCCAGTGGGCCTAAGTTGGCTGCCAACTAATGTTCGATGGTGGGCGTACATTGGCTGGTGCATTTTGCATTAAGGCAAGGGCTTTGGGAGTCAACATATACCAAACCGTGATGCTACTTTGACAATGCTGTTGCAATATTGCAAAAAAATGACTATGTTAGGTTTTGCTAGCTATGAAAAAAATACTTGATTATTAACTTATAGAATAACAAGAGACAGAAAATGGCTATTAGAACTAGTTAGACCCGTTATAGTTTGTGTTGTATATAGTTTTATTTTGGTTATAGTGAAGTTTGGTTTCAGTTATATTGTCACAATTAAATTGACATAAAGATGGGATTGGAAGCATCAATACTTCAATGTCCATCTGTCCCTACTAACCAAAGCAGGATAGACTGTAGCTCAAACTATACAGAGTACTGCATTTTAAACTCTCATTAGACAAATCCCAAACAAAATACATATAGCGTTTGTGTAAAGAGTAGCCTATTAACAGTAGTCTCCTCCCAGGAGGCACTCTTAATTATAAATAAAAGCAGATTTAATAAACTTGTAGCTAAATTGTGAAGTGTAAACCAGCTGGAGCTAAATGAAAGTGCTGATCAAGAATTTAAAACTACAAGTTTGTACCTTTATTGGAAACATCTGTTGTCAGTATACCATGATCATGCTTTATATCAATAGTCCAAGTGCAGTGGCTCTGTTGGCAAACCTGGTATTTTATTTTGTACATTTTTCTCATTTAGGACATGATACTTAATCTGCAATGTATGCAGTTTTATCTATCTATAAATAAGTTTTATTTATCTATTAGCAATATCTTCTGGGTGCTTTAGGGATTTTTAAAGACCCATTTAAAATACATAAAATTAAAATAAACGGCAAGCTTTACAGCTATGTTAACAGTGTCATACATTTGGAAAATCCTGATACATCAACTTTATCAGTATTATCCAGCCCTAATGATGTGAAGAATATTTTAAATATTTAAAACGTTTTTTGTCTGAATGTATATGACCTACTGTTACATTGCAATGCTTCTATGTAATTTTCCACTTCTGCTATATCTAAGGAGAACTGAGATTCCCCGACCTACTGAACAACATAACTACAATGAATTTAGCCAGGTGCCTACTGTGATTTCAGTGTCTCACCAGGTATGATTACATTTGTATTATAAAGACCGATATTAACAGTCTAATGAAAGCAGCTTTCTCAGGTATAGTGAGCTGAAGAGACCGTGGTGACCATCCTAGATTTGATTCATGGGCTGTGTGTCACTTAAAAATATAACACTTTAAAATATATTGCTATTAAAGGCCTTTCAAATGGTTGAAGTGGCCACTTTTCACAGGCATTGAATCTTATCTGTGAACCAGTGCAGATCTACGATCAGTTATCACCTTATTCCATTCCAACACAGTGCAGAGGAGAGCATACAGATCCGATAACCACAGGCCTTTGATTCTTTGCAGTCAAAAAATGCAATTACAAAGACAGCCAAGACAAAAGAGGCTGACTTCATCAGGCGGGTAGAAGAGAAAAACACAGACGAGCAAAATTTGAGCAACTTTTTTTTTTATGTCATACATAAGACCGCTTGAATATAGTACAAAGGGTTTGTCCATTTCTGCCTCTCAGTAACATTTTACTTTACACAGAAAGTCCTGATCGTACAATCTGTGGATAAAAGGTACTTATCCTTCTGCCACGCTGTTCAGCTCTGCAGTGCACATCAGATGTCCTGGAACCAAAGCGAGAAGGAGTGGAGACTCTAAAGTGGGTGTGGAGACTTGGAGATCAGGGGTCAGGGCTCAGGAGGGGTAGGGGGGCAGGGAGGGGAAAGCTGCAGTGAGGTCTGCGCTTGTCCTGGGGGAGGGGAGGGGGTGCAGTTGTGGAACTTGGGAGTTAAGAGCCAACATTTTACCAAGGATGCACGGTTCAGACTGTGTGTAAATGACCGTTGTGCACTTTGACATTTGCACCTCCAGCAATAGCCTACGTTCAGTTTTCACATGGACCCATTTATTGAAGCTTGTGCCAAATTAACACAACAAAAATATTTCCTGTACTAGGCATACATAATCTCTTATGTATACGAATATATGAAAACACTGCCGTCATTCGGATTGTAGACACACATCCACACACTATACCCTGTCTATTATATTTAAGGTATGAAGATCTACTCTCCTGTTAGATTTTAAACCCTAGAGTTTTGCATTTGTACTGGCATTGTCAACTACTTTGGGCTGGAAGCACTGATACCCATTGACTACCACAGAGAGTTCCACTGCATGGTCACCAAGCTGACTTAAATGTACTCAAAATACCATTAGGAAAAAAGTAGTGAGTTCTAAACTTCCTTTATTAAAAAAATATAAATATGTACATAAATTCTATTTCAGCTATTAAAATGGGGTCACAAAGTAAACACCTGAAGCCTGGGTTTCATGGACTCCTCCCATTAGCTGTCCTCTGCTGCTGGCCAAGAATAAGAACCCTATAGGACCATTTACCTTGTATTTATAGGCATCATCACACTCACATGGAGAGGGCAAAAGACAGAGAGAGCAAGACAGGGCGAGACAGAGAGCGAGGCATGAAGATACCATTAGCAAAAGGGAGAAAGCAAGAGCGCGCGACTGAGCGATAGAGAGACAATGCAGTAGACCAGGCTGTGTTCTCACACACCTCAACCCCTGTGCCCTGTCTGAGCCCGCTGGGATGAGCTGAAAATGAACCTGAACGCAGGGGCTGTACTGTTCGTTCAGGAGAGCGGCGCTGCTGAATGCTTAAGGCAGTGGAACCCAGATAAATCAGGCACCTCAAGAAATAGCCATCTAATATGAGACGCAGTGCACCACATCTCCTCTCGTACTCTGCTGCAGGGCCAAAAGGAGTCATGCTCTCGCATCAAGACGGTCAGCTTACCCTGAAGCTCTGGAACCCGCAGAGCAGCCAACAGCACGGGCATCGACCCTCCCTCCATCTCACAGAGCAAAGCAAAACTAAAATCTACTCACGCAAGAGAGTTGTGTTTTCAGTTGTTTTTTTTCTGTTTTCTGGTATCAAAAAGGAAGAGGGAAAGAGAAAGAGAGAGAGAGAGAGAAAAAAAAAAAAGAAAAAAAAAAAAAAGATACTG
This sequence comes from Crenuchus spilurus, assembly GCA_036984385.1. Classification (NCBI taxonomy): domain Eukaryota; kingdom Metazoa; phylum Chordata; class Actinopteri; order Characiformes; family Crenuchidae; genus Crenuchus; species Crenuchus spilurus. The sequence goes on along the minus strand of BRDA01008572.1, from coordinate 124,344 downwards.
TTCGGGATCCAGCTCTCGGTAAATGTGCCGCGTTAAACAACAGTTCCAGTTTCAATAAAGCAATAGATACAGCCATTTTTACTGACATTTAAAAAAAGGTCTGATACACCTTGTTTCAAAGTGCACAACTGCTACATTATTGGTTACAGACATCTATGTGCTATAAAAAAAACTGCTTTGGTACAATAAATTATCAAAAGGGAAAATAAACTCTCCTAAAATTCACAGCATAATTGTGAGGCAAAAAATAAAAAGCAGTCACACAACTTCTGCATGTTAAGATTTCCAGGGTGAACAGAAAACAAAATGTGCAGAGGCTCAAAGTAAAATCACATGCCAAAAACAACAAAATTAAAATGAAGCAAAGAAGAGAAAGCAAGAAAAAAAGCAGTAAGGGACACAGTAGTAGCTAATTCCATTTGACTTGCAATACTACTTCTGTGAATTCACAAGGCCCAGCAAAAAGACTCCCAAATAGTAGATTTCTAGGTAAGGAAGGCCTCAAATAACCACTCTCATACTCAGTTTCCTATTCTTCATGTGTAAATATTTAGGCGTATTCCAGACTTTAAAAATACAGGAAAGCTTTTTTTTTGTTTACGGGTAATGTCCAGCTTCTCTTCATTCAGTGTGTGATAAGGCCATATTTCAAACTTGCTGTTCACTGCAGCCCAGTACCAGGCTCCTGCCCACTCCACTGCCCACTTTAGAGCTCTTCTCTAAACTTCAACACCAGCACACAATTGCTGCTGCTGCTGCTCTGGGACCCAAAGACAGCCCTCTAGGGGAGAGACTTGAAAACTGCACCATTTCATGGGAGAGACCCACACACTTGCGCTTTTCTAGGGAGACTTTCAAACTGCACCCTCTACAGGTGAGACCCACACAGTGCACATGCTCTCTCTAATGCTGCTGCTGCTGCTCTGAAAGCTAAACTCAAAAGCATAGAATTGCACAACATGAAGAAAAATCTTTCAAAAACGAGCCTGCTGAGAAAGAAAACAAAGATGGCGTTCGAAAGAGTAACCGTTGGAGATGATGGGATTTATTTTGCCACATTGCATTACTGATGACTACAGGCAGAGAACGTCCGTCTCCCCAACCACTGGACTTTCTCCCAGACCTTAAACAGAAACCTAATCTCACGGCTGTCAGGAAGGTGCATATGTTAATAAGTAATTAAAAAGAGTTGAGTGAAAAGGAATAGGTGAAAACGTATGAAACTTTCATTTTTTTCCTTTATAATAAAATCAAATTCACTTGAAAATGTTCCAAGCAAAAATGGTAACTGACTGAAACAGAGGCCTCCAGCAGTGTGAGCAGAGGGGAGTTTGAATGCGCGTGGCGCAGGGTGATGGGGATCGGCGCTACAGCGTCAGTCATCATCTCCCTTCTCTTTACAGCAGCTTTTAATCTCTATGCACTTTTTTTGAAAACACCAGCGTTTTAAAAACACACACACAGAGGAAAAAGCGTTCTCAGCGTAGTCAGGAGCTGGCCACAGAGCTCTGCTGCACGCACACTCCGGCCATAGGCGAGTCCTCTCGGTCCAGGCCCTGACGCAGGCCCATATGAGTCTCTGCTATGTAGTGGCCTGGGCCAGAGTTCGTGGCAAGCGGATAGGAGGGGTGTCCTGCCATGCCAGTCTCCTGGCGAGGGTTGGAGAAGGCACCCAGGCCAAGGCTCATTCCGCTAGGGTTGCTATAGCCCAGGCCAAGTGGCAGAGGGCGGCTCTGGTAGGCCTGGTGGTGGTTCCCCGTGGACGATGAGGACGTTGATGAAGAGGAGGCTGAGGAAGACAGGGAGGTCATGGACAGGTGGCCGTGTGACACCTCCATGGAGTCCTGCGTGGAGGCGCTGTGTGAGGGCGAATACAGTCTGGGCCGCGGCCGTGCCGGGCCCTGCCCGTGCTGGGGGTGATGGTGGTGGTGGTGATGGTGGTGGTGATGAGAGCTGTGAGGGTGCAAGGGTTTGGGCTGGTGGGGAGGCACGTGGAAGGTGGTCTCTTGGACAGGGTGAGTCTCTCCGGCTGCCTGTTGAAGTCCTTCTCCACCAACCCAGCCCAGTGCAGGGGCAAACGCCTGCCTCGCCTGAGATATGGACACAAAACACAGAAAATGCTTAAATCTGCTGTGACTGCAGAGAAAATCTGCTCTATTTTGCTTGAGTTCATCTCCGTAACCTAGCTGAAGTATCAATACAGATATGGCCTGTATTTAATTTAGTTAAATGTTAGGGTCTGAAGGTCTGTTTGACCTTGCCATTAAATTGTGTACTGTATCCATTTAGTCTGTAAGAAACGGAAAGACAATGGCTTGGAAAACGCCTAGAATGTTCACTTATGAAACTGTAAAATGTTTTAGAATGCTTTCAACTCTTAAGTATAGTGTTACATTATAAATCAAAATTCAAAAAGTAAACTGGCATTTCATATTAATTGCATGTGATATCTTACTGTTGATCTGTATGTCTTATAGCTCATGAAATCAGAAATCCAGAAACTCAAACTAATAGAATATTTAATTTCAAGTCTGCTGAAATTACTATTCACATTATAAACAGTATGAACATTAAAACAAAAAGGCTTGAAATTCATAATTTTAGATAAAACAAATTATATGTAAAAATATACACACTTTACCTTTTGGAACTGAATTATGAAAAATTATTTTCTTTTTCGATATTCTGATTTTAAATAGGCAGAGATATATTTAATATTCTGTAACAATAAAGCTACACCTAGCCACTAACCTCCATATGGTGTATGTGAATCAAAAACCGCTACATCCTTATTTATATCCACAAGTTTCCCCAAGTACATTTTTCCTTCACATAAGAAAGTTAGGAATTTATAAGAATAACAGCTGATTAAGCACAGAGAAGATTATACAATTTCCTGAATTTCCCGCAGGCGATTAATAAAGTATCTATCTATGAATTGTGTCCATGTACCTGAGGGCAGAGGTTGTGGCAGTCCATGCCTACTGCAGCGCTGAAATGGCCTCCACTCAGCCGATGTTGATGGGTGGGATCAGAGCGAGCACGTCCACTGGTGCTTGTTCCAGAAGAACCTCCTGCAAACACACAAGTATTGTACTGGCTTAAGATAGGATCCCCAGTATTTGCCAGGAATCAATGACAGTCAGTGATTGGGAAAATAAATACTTTTATAGTGCAAATGACTCAGATTGTGTCTATAGCTGACTGCTACGACAGTAAATGCACTGGTTTAACACACATACAGTACAAGTAGTGTCAGAAATTTACAGTCAAAGGGGTGATGTCAATCATTGAAAGTACAGGCAACAGTTTTACATACTGACAGTAAAAACAGTGGTAGACGCAACCTTTAAAAGAAGCTATATCAGACAATCATAGAAAAGAAGAAATATGAAAGACAACTAGTCAACAGTGTGACCAGGAACACAACAGGGCATTGACAGTAAATCCATAAGAATCAATACCCAAGCGGAAAAGGTAGTTAAAACAAACCCCGAGTGTAAAGAGAGTAGTCGGCAAACCTGAGCTAGAGGATGTACTAGAGGTGGTTCCAGAAGACTGCGACTGCTCCAGGGCCGGGCTGGTGGACACACTACTGCTGGTGTTGGTGCCCTCATCGGCGGTTTTCTTGAAGAAGCTGTGCTGCAGGGCGTAGTAGGGCTGGATGCGACTCTTGGGGTCATAGTCCAGCATTCGCAGGATCAGGTCCTTGAATTTCAGGTAGTCTGCAACAGCATGGCCTGACTCACCCGCTCTACGCCCACCAGGACCACCGGCTTCCACACCTAGAATATTGTGCAGCTTACGAGAGCCTGCTGGCTTATACTGTATGTAAGGGAGGAAAAAGACACATAAGAAAGAGAAAATTACGCATACAATCTATAATGATCATAGCAACAAAACAATTTATAATATGGTGCCCGCAAGGAAAAAAACAACACAGACACCCCAGGAAACAACATTTACTAAAAGAAGGCATAACAGCCATTTTTGCCATTTGTCTTAAAGCATTAAAGCAGGGGTATCCAAACCTAGTCCTGGAGGTGAGATTCCTGCAGTTTGGTGATCTTCCTGATCAAAACACACCTGATTCACCTCAGCAGGTAATGAACATGTTTAATTGTAGTGTCAGGGAAGGGCAATCACCAAACTACAGAAATCCAGCTGTCCAGGATTGGAGTTGAACATGCATGCCTTAAAGGAAAAACTAGTCTGCCTGCTGAAGTCCTCCTAAGTCTGATATTTTTAAATCATTCACCTCTTGCTGAAGAGAAAAAAAAAAAACACTGAAAGAAACACACCCGTTTTCCATCTTTGGTCTTCTTTGCACACCATGTGCTGTCAGACATCTTCTCAAAAAACTTCCTTGCTTTTGGTGCCTGGTCCAGTATATGACTGGGAGGGACCCCCAGAACTTCCACTATTTTGTTCATTTGGTCCACCTGCCATGAAAGTAAATAAAAAATGTATTAGAAGCAGAAACTTTCACTTGCATTATTATATTATACATTCAACTACATTTGCTGAAAGATTAAAAGTCTAAATGAAGTATACCTCATTGGCTCCACTGAACAGAGGTTCTCCAGTATGCATTTCCACTAGGATGCAGCCCAGTGACCACATGTCTATAGCCAAGTCATAGGGCATGCCCAGCAACACTTCCGGGGAGCGGTAGAACCGGCTTTGAATGTACTGGTATATCTGAGGACATAATGAGGAAGATGAAAAATAAAAAAAATAATAAAACATAAAACTCAGAAGTACATAACCATGCGGTACATTTGACACAAGTGATGCTATCTTGGCTTCTTGCATTCAACAGTTTTCACACTGCTCTCTCATTGTTATTGATCCTTTACTTAAGAATGATGGACAAACAAAAACTAATCAAAGGATGTAAACAAAGGAGCTAACAAAAATAATAAGCATTGAAACTCAACGTACTCGTTGTCCCAGCTGGCAGGAGCTGCCAAAGTCGACAATCTTGATGGCAGATCTCTTGGGGTTGCAGAGCAGGATGTTCTCGGGCTTGAGGTCACAGTGGATGATGCTGAGTTCGGGCGTGGCCAGGAAGAGCAGCGCCGTGCACAACTGCTGTGCAAACTTCCGCGTCAGGTTCAGGGAGACCCCCCGGAAATTTGTGTTCCTCAGCAGGTCGTACAGGTTGTAGGACAGCATCTCAAACACCAGACACAAGTGGTTCCGAAACATGAAGTGACGTTTCAGGTGAACTGATAAAAGAAGTGGTGAGAGGGTTATAACTAAAAACACAAATATTTCATTCTGTTAAACTTAAAACGTCAATTTACTGGAAGGCAAGATTATTTTACATTGCATTCATTTAACAGAAACATGAGTAACATTTTGTTTCCATAACATATTAACAATTAATGACGGGTCTCAGCTTGTGGAGAATGTTAAGTGATGTAATGTGGAGGTGACACACAAACACACACAATATTATAATGTTTTAGAGATAGGCAAGTCATAATATTTTGATGGAAAATTGCAGAAACCAAGATTTTGTTAGCAATACAAGCTTGATATAACCTGGTACATGTTCTAAACTAAAAATATACATTTTGATTGACAAACCAACTTAGGTACCAGCCTGTGAAAATTTTCCACCAAATAACGCTAGATGGCGCCATTAATCAAAAACAGCTAGGTTTGTATTCTTTTGCTTACAATGCAAGTGTGTAATGTAGATGATGAACTGGATGCACATTTTCAGCATAATTTAAAATCTATACATTATAGAGAATCATTACCTATATAGTACTTCATCTCCGTATCATGTTTGTTCATGAGCTCCAGGAGTCGTACTTCAATCTGTGCTTGGTTCAAAAAAGCCTTTTTATTCTTTATGATTTTAATGGCAACCCACTCCTGCTCCAGACGGTCATAGGCTTTCACAACCTGCCAACAGGGGGAGACAAATACACAATTAGTCAATGTGATGACAGCTGATCATGCTGGAGTATGACCATGCAGAAACTTGTCAAAATACATTAATATAACTTTTAATATAACTAGCATTTTTGCACAAAGGCATGCATTTTTATTTTGAAGAAAGCTGAATTGCTGAGACATACCTGTCCAAATGACCCTTTGCCTATCAATGAATCAATTTCATAGCGATCCATCCATTTCTCGCCATTTTTAACGATGTAGTCAAAGTTGTCATCGTCATAACCGTCATTGTAGATCTTCCTCTCCTTCTTATTACTGGAGTCTTCCCCTTGCCCCTGTTGGTGACGCCTCTTCTTTTTTGCATAGTAGACCTGAAATAAAAAAAAAATACATCTACATACCTCCTCAACTGAAGATCTGAACATTGTTCTCATTTGTATCACAGTGATACAGACAAAATATAAAACCAATATTACAAGTTCTTTTATATATATACACATATATATATATATATATATATATATATAGATAAATATTCACACAGAAATAAACACCCTCTCAGCTTAACTGCAAAATGAACACTCTCGGCCAGAGTTTACATGCTAGAACTGTATAGTATCTGGAAAGTGCTCTGACCTCATTGATGTGTTTGTAGGTTTTGATCAGTTCAATAGAGAGTTTTCTTAAGGGAGCTGTGGCCGGATCCCGAAAGCACTGGGGAATCCGCCTCTGTAACATCACCACATCAGCAGTCACCTATTCGAAACACACACACACACACACACACACACACACACACACACACAAACAATTACATTTTGCATTGAAAAAAAGAGGTTTGTTGGAGTAACTACTTTAATTTTCAGTGCAGTAACAACACTTTTTACACTATTCATCAGCATCAGTTGAAAGAACAAATTAAAAAGCATTATGTGAAGAATTAGAGGGAGTACTGCCCTGCAGGATGGGGTATGTTTGTGTATGAGTAGAATTAGAGGACAGCTATTCTACAGGGTGGGGTGTGTGCAGAATTAAAAGACTGGCTTAAGTGTAGTTAACCTGGCTCATGCTGGGCTCCAGGAAGCTATAGTCTCACCATGTGTAGGAAGGAGATGTGTATGTGTGTGATGATGGGGATGTACAGATGGGCTCGACTGGTACCTGGGTGGTGTTGAGCTGCGGGGCCTGTGGGCCGTAGGGCAGCACAGAGGCCGGCGGGTCAGCGCTCGGCTGGTGGCCGTCACTGAACGGCGGGTGAGAATGGGGCGTCTGCGCAGCCATCTGCACATCTGCCGCATTGAACGAAAACGAAGGAGCAAGCCGAACAGACGAGGGTTTGCATGCTGAGGTCTCTCCTCCTACAACACCACAACATTTGTTATTGACACTGAGAACATAAAAACACAAATATATGTTTAAATCTGGGCAATTATTTTCATCTCTGTCCTGGGGACCCTCTTTCCTGCAGTTTCATATTTTGAACACTTAAGCGCAATTATTAAGATTCACATGTTTTACAGCAGAGGAAACAGACTTAAAAATCCAAGGATCCTTATTAAGGTCCCCCGTCTTAACACATTTTGGACTTTACACACAACCCAGACATGAGACATTCAGCCAGAGCAAAAAGATGGGTAGACAAGTAGAGTGTCATGATCTCTGCCTTCCCTGGTAATCTTTGCTTTGAACAGACCAAAGATTTGGAACATGACTGAACATCTTATGTAATGTTCCAAATGATGTGACTATCTAATATGTTCTCTAGTAACATAACTCTGCCTCCATAACTACATATCAAGTTACAACGCATCCAAAAAAGCAGAGACCAAAATGGCAGCATGCGATCATGCTTTTGTCACAAGATTATGCCCAACACTTGTTACAGTCCCTCAAAAGCAGAAGGATTTATTGTTGCTCAAACCTCACTGGACAATAAATTGATTCATATGTACATTTCAACTAAAAGAGCAAACGTTTGTCACTAAAAACAAACTCCCTTGTATACTCAATATATAGTGAAAGCCTCACATTTGCAAAAGATTGTAGAGTATATAGTACATGAAATATAAAGGTTATATATAAGAGCACTACTGCTCAAAAATAATCAGAGCACTGTAAATTGAAGGCCTTTGGATATATGAGGACTTTGAATGCTAGTCAACAAGTTAATAAGCACAAACCAGGATCATTGCAGTGTTCAATCTGAATAATATATGGAGGGGTGGGATACTATTTGCCTGAGGTGGGTAATACATCCTAGGTACTCAACAAGAGTTCAACAAGCATTTAGAATTTACTCCAATAACAGTTTTGCAAGAAAGCACTTTTTAATGTTACAGCTAAGTTTTCAAGACATTTGTAAAAATGTAACTTAATTACATATTCTCAATATGAATCCAACACAGAAAACAACAGTAAATTGGGTAAACCTACAGAACAGTTCTGTTAACACAAACTCTTTTGGAAATGAATAATTAAAAAGAAGCGGGCATAAAATGGTATTGTACTGACATTAAAATGTAGTCTGCTATGCATATAAATTAAATGACAACAGATCCACCAGTGACACATTCTAGATATTCTGCTAGTTTAAAAGTAATCAGCAGGCTGATATTAGAGACGATATAACAATAAACAAAACAAAGTCATACAGTAGCTCCTAAAACAGCACTCCCATCTCTCTCACAACACTCCCCCTCATCCTCACACAGTTCTGCCATGGTAGCTTGGTGCCACTGTAGAATATGAAGGAGAGTGAGCATAATTGGAGCTGTGTGTAAGTGTGTGTGTGTTTATGACTCAGCTGGTTCACCATCAAACTGAAGAGCTCAACAACAGTAACACAGTGTCCATACTTCTAACACACACATCCTTCAAGTGTCGCTACAGTACTGCACTTCCCATCTAACACACACGCCCATAGCCACAATCATCCCCTAGCATCCCTTCAGTGTTACATTACTGAAGCACACTGTAACAGAGGCTCACCTAGCAATAAAAAGCATGAAATGCTTTAATAGTGGGGTAAATAAGAAGTTGGTGTTTGTTTTTGGCTCTTTATTAAACCTTAAGAGTGAATATAACATCATGACATTTCAAGATGATACACAATAGGAACTACATTTTACTCTGTCATCAATATTTAAGAAAGTAGAGAATAAGTAGTGTTACAGTTTACATAACACCATAAAAAATAATTAATACAAATTCTCATTGTTTCACATACCACACTGCACTAAATCTTATTATACAGAATTAATTAGCTCAGTTTGAAATTAAACATGCAGTTGTTCAGGGTTTTTACTGACTGTATCAACAATACACTCAGAAAAGCTTATGCTATGTGTGACGTAAATGATCACGTTAACAATAAAAAACACTCAAGAGTAAATGTCAGAGAAGGAAAATTAATGTTTTACTCAACTGAATGTCGTCTCATATGAGAAGTTATTCGTGTGCCGGTTTATTTCAGCCAAGCACACGGGGATTCGGCCACAAAAACTCACGCATAAACAAACAATGAAACCAAACGAGTGCTCCACACAGGAACTCAACCAGAGCACGAAAAACTGCTTTCGTGTTTGCGACAAGCCGACTCGGGGCAGCTCGGTTTACAGTTAGCCATAAAGGCGGCCAGGCCAAACGTTGTCGAGCGCCCGTTTTTTGAAAATGTGAACGTGTCTGCGAGTGAGAGGGAATTGTGCAGATCATTAAGTCCTCATTTATCACCGTCTCTCACCAGGCAGTCACAATGCACCAGAACCACACACTGGCAACCGGCGCTCTCAACCCCAGCAACAGTGCCTCATTAGCATAGCCTACCACCAGGAAGATGCAGCGCGATTCGCCGCGCAGCCAGAGCGGCAGCCAATCGGGAAAGGGTATGCAAATAACCCACTTTTGTTGCTAGGGCAAAGCGACGACGCGCGATCCAATAGGAAAACGGGTAACAGGCATGAAATTGCATTGCACTTTGACACATTTCCCAGCACAGTTTAACACAGTATTTGCTGACAGAAAAGCTCACGGGTTAGGAACCCGGAATCAGTTTCTCCGAGAAAGGAACTCTGATAGCTGACCCTGGAGACAGGAGCAGAAAATGCACGGCAGCTGCCAGGAGGGAGCATGGCCTATATTTTTAAACATTTATAGTTGAGGAGCATGTTTGCCCTAAATAGAGAAGAACTTCATGCAAGACTGATTTACTTCTCAAAGCAACTAACTCTCTTCCTTGCATAAATGTCGCTCATATCACAAATAGGTACTGGTCCTGATTTATTCACTAATGTAATGAAAAAAGACAATCCAAACCAGATAAGTTGGACTGTCTCCAAGTTTGCTTGGTGGACTTTTAAAGAAAAGCTCAAGATATTGTACAGAATTTCTCCATAGCCACAAAGTTTCATTAAAAAACCCTCACTGCGTTTCTAACAAATCATATAATGCCAGCACAGACATGCAATAAAAGGATGCCAAGACTGGTCATCTTTGTACTTTAGAGACCACAGTGATTACGAATGCCATATAAACCCATGGATCCCAATGTCACTTTCTGTCAATCCTGTTGGATTTATTCACATTCTTGCAACAAGGTCTGACACTACACAGATAATATGCTTTGTACCAAGCACTTCCAAAGTTTTCGTCAGAATGTTCTTACTGCATATTCCTCAGTGCTAAAACACCACATAACTGAGCTTGAGCCATTTCTTTGATGCACAACAAATGTTAGAATGACTAACCTGTATGCATCGTCCTCTGGCAAATCTCATATCATCCTGGCAGGGGAGTCCATCTGCAAACCACAGCACACTAGGGAAAATATTGGGAAGAAAATCAAACTATTCAAAACTCAAGACACAAAATATTTTAAAAAAAGAAACTGCTACTGAGAAAACCCACTGATATTTATTTCTACAGCAGCAGGTATGTCAAGGTCTAATTCTTCAGTTCCTAGTAGAGTGAATTTTTTAAGAATCACAATTTTCTGGACATTAAAATCATAACGCAGGCTACCTGAACCAACTTGCAAGTGGTTTCTATGTGAGAACAACCCTGGTGCCTCAGCAGGGTCTTTCAACTTTTGATGTTGTGACTTCTCTTCAACTTGCACAATCATTGGTGTGGATCTGCAAAGAATGCACTGTTTGTCAAACCAATTAACAATAAGAAAAATCAATAGTTTTACAGCTGATCAGGACATTGAGGACCAGAAAAGATATTAATCAAACTCAAAATGCTACAATCATTAATCACATACATATATAAACTCACTGTTACATAGTATCATTTGAGTTGTAACACTTAGCTACATGTGTTTTACTGGTTACTAACTTGTGTTTCTTACACTCTTTGCCCACTCCCAATCTCTATTTTGGACAAGTACATGCTTCTGTTTACAAATACAATTTGAGAGATGATACTACAAAGCAACTGTTACATGCTTAGCACAACGTGAATGTATAAAATAAGGGTGGTCTGGCTTTCAGCGAGCACTTGTGAGAAGACCCTGACCCTTGGTAAACAAATCAACCGTTTAAGGCTTGCTCCCATTGTTCAAAGTGTGCCACAAACCTGTTGTGTTTCAATTAAGTGCATAATATTGATATGAGAGTGAAACATTAAATCAATTTAAACATGATACCCAAAGTCTATTTAAAGGGAATTCACTAATGCCAGCAGGGAACCAAATGTCAACGAAAACACAAGCAGTTATGAAATGTAATGAAAATGTCATTTTATTTAAGCACTAAAGTGTAGCATCAACCCAACTAATCCTAAACACAATATAAATTGACTACCTGCTACATGGACGGTCAAGCACTTTATTCTGGAAACAAACCCCTACCTGTCTTCACAGTTAGCCACTTGAACATTAAGCAGATGTACCTCAAACTATTGGTGATTAAATGGTTTATTTAGGCTAACACTCAGCATCGATGTTTAACAGCAGACAGAATTTGCCAGCTTGGTAATGTTAGCTAACTGCCACCTGCAAACTCCTTTAAGTTTGGGATGTTCAAAATGATTTTCTGTACATGTAAAAGGTTAAACGATCACTGACCTTATTCGTGTTTTGTAGTCGTAAATGGTTGAGCTCGTTAGTAGTGTGTGCAGGAGAGCTGTCACACAGCTACCTGACCAGCTAAGGCTAGTTAGCCAGCTAACATTAGCTCAGCTAACTATCGCGCTCAAAAAGCACAGAAGAGCGATAACAACATTCAACCACATTTTTACGTCTCGAATCAGACAGCTGTCCGGCAGTGACCGAAATAAACTCAAATAATATGACCCGATGTTAGACTAGCTGGCTATTTTAAGCCTGCTAACTGATGAATGTTAGGCCTGTAAAAACGAAGACCCTCTCATCTCGTTCAAATACATCTACACCATATTTAGCAGCCTGTGCAGGACTGAGCATAACCACGGCTTTGTGTAAACACAGACAGCTCGAGTTATTGATCGGGAGCGACACCTCATTACCGTTAACGTTAGCCACCTCGTTCTTCCCACCGTAACGTTATCGCGAACTGTTAGCCCGCTGGCTAACATCCTTTAGCTCCTCTTCACTCACACAACACAAACTTACCTTGTCGCTACGCGTCCCTCTACTGATGAGAGAAAATATCCTCATAGGTTTAAAAAAAACAACAACGATCCCGGTGATAAAATCCGATATCCTTTAATCCGATCCCGTGTATTAATTGTCCGATGAAGCTTCAAAAACCCCTGAGTCGTTTGACTTTGTGTCAACTCCTTTCCGAATCAACAGCGCCTCTCCGTCAAACTCAAACCTCCGTCAACACAAACTTCTCCGATCCGGCCGCAGAAACGCAGCTACATTTTGACCCTCCGCCTCGCAGGCATCGGCTGTCAGTGACGCGCGTCACGTAATAATGTTGCGAGACACGCGAATCCGAAACGCATATTCACCGAAAATAAGCTCTTAATTGTCGGCGCGCTGGCTGTGTCTCTCCGGGGAGAGCTCATCCTCCTCCAGCCACTTCTTCCTTTTTTGTGTAAATTTTACAAAATGGCGCGCGTTCCAAACCTGCGCAGCGGACCGGCCCGGCGGACCTCGGACATGACTAAAGCGCTCCAGTCGACTCGGGTCGAGCTAAAAGTCGCTCGCTTCGTTCACACCCAGGTCCCCTGCGCGTCTTCAGTCGATGTTTAAGCGGATGAAAACCGCTCCAGTCGATGAAGATCCGCGACGAGCGCTCGGAACCTCGAAACGTTTGACGGAAGAAAAAGTGCAGGAACAAAATGGAAGCCGAGTAAGAGCGTTACCATGACGACTGTCAATCAAACCCGCAAAGTTCCCGGATGACCTCATGACGTAGACACGTTCCCGGAGCTGCCTTAGAAACTGTCAATCAAATGTACGTTTCTAGGGGCGTGACGAGACCCGAGGATGTGTTCAAGACGAACTGTGGTTTTGATGCAAAGAATTTGTAAAAAAAAAAACAAAAAAAAAAACCCTGAAATTATATGAACACATTTATCCATAAATCGGTGTATGTATCTATACTAACAGCTTTGTGGTAACAAGTTTGTACTTTTTTTATTGTCTTGTGCATTTTATTCTTCCTACTAAACAAAATAAAGACATTATCAAACAGCAAAGTGTAAAAAAAATGATAAAAGCACAATCGTTGGTGATGTATTACCGCAACGGAACACTGAAGCCAATGGACATTGAAGAGTCAGGTGAACATAAAAGGATTTTATGCTCTACAATTTGAAATAAAAAACAAAATAGATAAAGCATTTGATACATGCTTTATCCAGCGTTACAATATTAAGTCATGTTTTATCAAAAATCAGTAGTGTTTAATTACTTGTATTTTATTTATATTAGTGTAATGATTTGCAGTGCTATACAAAAGACGATTATTTTATTTTGTTTTATAAATTTTTAGTGGTGTTCCTCACGCTTGCGCACAAGAATACTGAGTCATATGACGTTGGTCATGTGGTTTTGTCGACAAGGAAGTCACACAGAGAAGAAGTGTGTTTATAAAACATTAGAGAAATGAGTGTCGCTTTGGATTTAAGACTGAAGCGTGCGAACAAAGTGTACCATGAAGGGGTAACGTTACAGTTCATGTATTAGTTGGTATTATTTTGCACTGTGAGCTGAGTTGACAGCTCAGGGTTTTGTGACGTGCAAAGCTGCTGCAGTTCAGACAGAGTCTCTCTGGAGGATGAAGACAGTTTGTCTTTTTGCTGAAAACAGGAATCTAGACTTTGTTGTAAATAGTTAATAAAATGCTCTTTGTACGTAATTGTAGACAATTAAAGACAAAACCCAGTTTGACAATTTGAAGTTATTACTTTTAAATAAGTAATTAAAACTTGTTAGACCAGCAAATTGTAAAATTGTCGTTTTATTTCAGTTAGCCCTCTTTTGTTTATTAGCTTATTTGCATTTGTTTCTGCTCAACCCCAGGCAAAATGTTTTGATGAATAAGGTATGATTTTGAATGTTTGTGTTTGTTCTGTCATAAAAACGCCTTAAGTTTCTGATTCTCTGTTCTTTGGAGAATGAGTTTAAATGAACAAATATAAATATTAAATATTATGAAAGTTAAATAAAAGGCACAAGAGACCTCAATTCATATACTGTGTAATGTCACATTTACATTCCTAAATGAGAGAAAAGTTAATCACGAACATATCTATTACAGTGGGGGGGGAAAGTATTTGGTCAGCCACTGATTGTCCAAGTTCTCCTACTTAGGAAGATGAGAGTGGTCTGTAATTTTCACTATAGGTACACTTCAACTATGAGAGACAAATGAGAAAAAAATCCAGGAAATCACATTGTAGGATTTTAAAAGAATTTATTTGTAAATTATGGTGGAAAATAAGTATTTGGTCAATAAC
>BRDA01008572.1:84083-109442 GCA_036984385.1 Crenuchus spilurus | reverse complement strand
ACAGGTCTGTAAAAGCCAGAATTCTCGCTGGTTGTTTATTGACCAAATACTTATTTTCCACCATAATTTACAAATAAATTCTTTTAAAATCCTACGTGATTTGCAGTTTTTTTTCCTCATTTGTCTCTCATAGTTGAAGTGTATCTATGTTTTTAAATTACAGACCTCTTTCTAAGTAGGAGAACTTGCACAATCAGTGGCTGACCAAATACTTTTTTTCCCCCACTGTAGATACTGATAGATGATGGAAGCTGCATGTATTAAGTACACAGAGTAAAAAGTAAAGATACCTGTTTTATTATGTCATCCTGCTTTTCTTTTTCTTTGTCTTTGCCTTAATCCCATCCTGGCACAGGGTCATCCTTCTTTTGTCAGCATTATACAGAAGTTCAGAAAGGGCATGGATTTTAATATTTTTTTACACTATTGTCTTGTGATCACAGCTTGTAATTTTCTTGTAATCTCAAGGGTAACAAGTAGTTGATTTTTGGAATAAATCACAGCTCTAATCACATAATCAGAGACCATAGCACATAATATGATAAATAATTAAAAGATCAAACAAGATGCAGTGTTTTCAACAAGTTCTTATTCATTTACTTCATTTTAAAAAGCACAAATGTTTTAACTTATAAAGAGTTCAGAAATCAATCCATATATTTAATGAAATAACCCAGATTTTGCATGTCCTCCTTCTTCATTGTTGGGTGATTTTATACTACTCCTGATGCAAAATTTACTTCACTTGATGGCTTGTTTCCCGAGGTCCTTAGTAGGGTTCAGGTCTGAAAATTGGGTTGAATGTTTGTCTCGTAATTTTTTTTCCAGAGCAGTGTATTGACAACACAAGAAAATTAAGTCATGATCTCAAGAAAATTGAATAAAAATATCAATAACATATCTGGACTGTTGCAGCTTTAAATAAATGGTTCCCTGCAATGGAGCTGAAAGTGTACAAAAGGATACATTTACTTTGCTATTTTTCTGTATTTGTTTTCCCTAAAATGTAGAAATGTAAAACATTGTTGCCTATTGTCATGTTTGAGTAAATAAGGAAAATTTATACATTAGATTTTTTTTTCAATAAACAGTTGTTTCAAATGTCATTCCAACTTAAAACTAGCATTTCATATGTTTATCATGCTATAGGTGTCATAATCTTTTTCACAGCAGTGCGTCCCACAGCTTGAGTGATTTGACAGAATTAACTTTTTTTCATTTATGATTTTTTTTCACACGATTCTCTCGTAATATGCAAATACACCATACAGCAAGAAGGAAATCCACTGATGTATCCACTCAAAATCTCAAGGCTTTTGTAGCACCACTGTCCGGTTTACAACACATGTAGCAGTGTTTTTTTTTTGTTTGTTTGTTTGTTTAATTAAGTAATGACTGCATCTTGTTTGATCTTTGGGCGACACGGTGGCTTAGTGGTTAGCACGTTCGCCTCTCAGCGCTGAGGTCTTGGGTTCAAGTCTGCATCTGAGCGGAGTTTCCATGTTCTCCCCGTGTCCGCGTGGATTTCCTCCGGGGTCTCCGGTTTCCTCCCACAGTCCAAAAACATGGAGATCTGGTGAATTGGCTACTCTAAAAATTACCCTGGTGTGTATGAATGTGTATGTCTGTGTATGAATGTGTGTATGTATGTATGTATGTTTGCCCAGATATGGTTGGCACTCTTCCTGGGTGATCCCCCTAGTGCTCGATGCAGTCCTCCAGGTGGACGGTCGCTTCCGTTTGAGAGTACGCTGTGCGCAATTTGCTGCCGCTTCTCGCCAGTGTGTGTGGTTGAGTGTGTGTAAATGGAGTGTTTTGATTGTAAAGCGTCCTTGGGTTTGAGAAAGGCGCTATATAAGTGTAACAATCATTTATTCATTATTTAAATTGAGGATGATGGGACTCAGTTACTCTGAATGTGATTGAGAACAATAGCTAGTGTAAATGTTATTTTGTTTGTGTCTATGTAGGAGGTGCTGGGTGGAGTGGTGGTGATCACCAGTAAGGAGGCAGTGCAGCACCAGGGCATCTCTCTAACTATGGAAGGCCTCGTGAACCTGCAGCTTAGCTCTAAAAGTGTCGGGGTCTTTGAGGCTTTCTACAATTCTGTGAAGGTGAGGACTCCACCATAAACTTGGATATTGTGGGCATTGTAGTGTCAGCATTGTCTTGGAATCTCAGCTATACATGAACTTGGATATAGCACAAATGTTTCAGTTATTGAAAACGGCAGACATGGAAGCATGAAATCTTTCTCAAATCTAGGTCAACTTTACATTCAGACAACTACAATTTTACTTTACAGTGTTACATTTTATACTACATTATAAACTCTGCCTGTAATAGCAAACAATACAAACCATAAAGTGGTGAATCTGATGAAATTAGGAGAATGATGATGGATTTATGCCATTAAAAATATAAACTTGGTTATATGTGAAAAGTCCTTTTCATGATTATATCCTTAATTTTCCATAAACCAGGTTTTCTAAGCCAGATAGGCTAAGTCCAACATTGAGGATTGCCGAATAGGAATATCGTGCTGTTTATTTCCTATTGGACAGGTTTGATTTTGTGCTTAACAGATTAACTGTCTAGTTCTGCTTTGTGGAATAAATTAAAAAAGTTAAAAGAGTTCGTGAAAAGTAAAAGCAGACTGGAATTAGAAAGGGAAATTGAAAATATGGTTAGTGAATACAACATACATGTTTAATTTCCATGGGTCATCTGTGTTTGATTTTAAACCAATGTGATTCTTATACTCACTGCAACCCTGACCAGAATGAAGTTATGATAATGGATGGATTAAATACATGTTATATTATACATATGCATACAGTATTTAACTGCAGAAACTATGGGCAGATATTAAATAGATTGAAACTGTTGTTGTGTAACATGGTCTATGGTCTTAGTGGAACATTTCTAGCTTCTCATGGTTGCAAGCCAAGGCCTTTGTGTGTTTCTGAGAACAAATGTAATATTGTTAATAGTACTGCTATCACAGTGCATATTAAATACACCTGCTTTGGGTGTGAATGTTTGTCCTCCACAGCCCATACAGCTCATCAACAGTAACATTGAAGTGGCTAAACCAGGCAAGGTCCCAGGAGGAAAAACCGAGATCCCATTTGAGTTCCCTCTGCAAGCCAAAGGCAACAAAATGTTGTACGAGACTTATCATGGTGTTTTCGTCAACATTCAGGTAATTCTGAACAGCTCTTCCCTCCATTATTGTATAAGACAGTAGGCACAGAAGTTCATCACAGTGTTATATCAACGCTGCAAGAGTGTAGACAATGTTGTCATGCTTGCTGGGATATTCCATGTGTTTAAACATTTAAAGCAATATGAGTTGACTGTGTTTTATTAAAGTTGAAGGGTTCTTGAGAACACATTTTGTCATTGTTCAGAAAGCATGATGCTATGTACAGAACTGGCCTCACATTTGTGAACTTCAAATGCAAGTTGCATGTAAAGAATGCATCTTCCAGACTCGATGTTAGGTTGCACTTTGGAGAGGAATGTGCTGAAATGTATAGATAAAATGACTTTTGAATTGAGAATATGGTGACAAGGAAGAAACATCTGTATGTTACATCTCTATAACATTGCTTCCATCTCCCTGTCTTCAGTATACTCTCCGCTGTGACATGAGGCGCCCTCTGCTGGCAAAAGACTTGAGCAAAACTTGTGAATTCATGCTTCATTGTCAGGTTAGAGCTACTGCCATTATGGTCACATTTCTGATTTCCTTAAAGTAACAAAACCAGTAATTTTATTATGAACAACATTTCTCCAGCCACAGAAATCCAAAGTGCAGCCGAGTCCAGTTGATTTCACCATCACACCAGAGACACTGCAAAATGTGAAAGAGGTAAGGCCAGACACATACTTCACTTTTCACTGATTAGTGACTGTACTAATTGCTTTTTTGTAGTAGATACTTGTAAAATATTATGAAGTTGACTAAAGTTATATGCAGTTGACTTAGCAATTAGGTAAACTTAGTGTAATGGTGCACAATTCTGGTCCTGAAGGGCTGTTGTCCAGCACAGTGGGATGGTTTCTCTGCTCGGATACACCCAGTATATAGCAATTAACTGATGAGTTGTACCTGTTGTGCTTGAGCAAGTAAATTTGCCTATACTTATCGCAAAAGTTAGAAGCTCTAAAAATATGGAATGTCTCTGATGAGCTGTCACAATGAAGCCACTGGTTAATTTAATCGTGGATAACCTATATCAGCATGTTGTATCCAATAGATTGATTGCCATATATGATGATTACTTACTGTACATTATTCTTGTCACAGAGGACTTCACTCCCAAAGTTCCTGATCAGAGGCCATCTAGATGCTACTAACTGTGTGATCACACAACCCCTCACAGGAGAGCTGGTGGTTGAGAGTTCAGAGGTCGCCATCAAGAGCATAGAGCTGCAGTTAGTTCGTGTGGAGACATGCGGTGAGGGAGAGCACACAAGTTCTTCACCCATTCATGTTTCAGACCTAAAACTGGATACTTTAAGCTAAGTTTCTGTAGGATTTTTATTTCTATATGGAAAAGGTATTTTTGCCACAGTCAGGATTGTGTTTATATCTGCAAATATCACAAATTTTGTATTTTGTTTAGAATATTGTCATCTTAAATAAGATATACACGTATTTGCAAACAATTAGTTTTGTGCTTCTTTCTCATACAGAGAACTTTTTCTGAACAGAGAAAAGTTTTTTCCCTCCTATCCAATTGGCATATTTATAATTTTTTTATATATTGTCTTACTTGTGCTAAAGTGCAGAATAACACACAACAACTACGCAGTTTACACTTTATTTTAAAAGTCCCATATACCACCCCTTTTTAGGCCTGAGAGTCTAAATTAAATGTCAGTCACATTTTTTGATCAAAATACCTCGGGGTTATTAGTCAGATAAGCCTGTTATGTGTTTTTTTATACCTCTCTTATTAACAACATGATTTAAGGAGGCATGTATTATGTACCAGAGGCACTGCTGACCCCACCGCCATTTCAGTACAGACAGCAGAGCTCAGACACACAGGAGAGTTCAACAATCAAAATTTAAATCATGAAGTTTTACTTTTCTGATTTTTAACATTGGGCACTACTGACCAATTTATCCTATCCCGGCATCATTTAAGGTGGAATGTAGAAGAATCACACACTCACAGTTCCAGCTTATTGTATGCATCTTATAGCACAGTTGCCTCATTTAAGGTGAAACATGATGCTGATGAATAAGAAGTTAAATTCACAGGTTCACACTTAAGGCTACAACTAAACTCACCCTGACAATTTTTCAGATACAGATCCAGTCTATGAAAACAACCTCACTGCAACACAGCCAAAATAAAGACCACAGCACAATTAGTTGGATGTTGGATTTTTCCGTCTTAGCTATGTGTAAATATAATCTGGTCGATCCCAGTTCAAACTTGTGGAGTTACATAGATGGGGGGGCATGGCTAAGTCTGCTTATTGAGCAATAACGGGAGCCCAGTCCTAAACCTTTTTATGTTTTCAGACTCATACAGGCCACAAAATACTGACTAATTTAGAGTTTTAGTGTGTGTGTATTGGTATGCACTCCAGGTATGCAAATATAGGTGTGAAATGACTTTAAAACATAGTTTTTCCATAATGTTACCTTTATATTTTGGTTTTATAGGCTGTGCTGAAGGGTATGCCAGGGATGCCACAGAGATTCAGAATATTCAGATTGCAGAAGGAGATGTGTGTCATGGCCTCTCTATTCCTATATACATGGTCTTCCCCAGGCTCTTCACTTGCCCTACCCTTGAAACCACAAACTTTAAAGTTGGTGAGTCCTGCTTTTCCATAGTGCACCATTATGTGATAACTCCTACCTACTTCCTAAATACTGCTCAGTTCCTGCACAATTTCTAAAGAACATGCGTAAAACCTAGCGCTAAAATACTTTCTTCTGTTGTCCCCCCCCCACATCTATACTGATGAGACTGTCACTGCTTTATTTTCAGAGTTTGAGGTGAATGTGGTGATTGTTCTTCATGATGATCATTTGATAACGGAGAACTTCCCATTGAAGCTGTGTAGAGTGTGATGACATCAGTCTGCAGATTAAGGTGCCATCTAGATTTGTGGGGTGTGGCATCATAAGCTGTTTGAAGTCTTGTCAGGAAATCTCTGCAAAGCATGGGACAGTTTGTGCTGTAGCAAGACCACACCAACAAAAAAAAAAACATGCTGAACTTCTGATCACAGTGAACTGTTGGTAAACCAAGAGCAAGACCAGGAGCAAAGTGCTTTCTGCTATTCCTGAGTGACTGCATTTTTATCACCCAACCTGGATATCTTAAGAAACCAATACAAAGACATGAAGGGTAGAACTTAAGTCATGCAACATTAAATCATCTCCACTAGTATCAGTGTAGTGTTACTCTGTGGTTGCTTTGAATTTATTCTTATATGATCCATCAAGTCGTGAAGACTATAAAGTGCAAATCTGAGCGCAGGTGGTCTTGCTTCCTTGTATGTCATGTGGTTTAGCATTTATGAGATGTTTTCTACTAATCCCTTCTGAATATTCATTTGTTATAAAAGTCTGTCTCCTCATTTGTTCCTCTGAACAAGGGCCACAACCCATCATTTGGCTCCATTAAATAAACACAAGTGTGCTATAAGAATCAATGATAACACTTCATAACTTTCATTAATGATTAATAACTGAACAAATCATTAGTTCATGAGAATTTCATTAACAAATGATTTACTAATGATTTACAAAAATGAATACAATCATTAGTAACTACATGAACTGTCATTTATAAACATTTGTTCATGTTCAAATTCTCATGAACTAATGATTTGTTCAGTTATTGATCATTAGTTAATGGCTTATTAATGAAAGTTATAAAGTGTTACCGAATCAATCCTCTAATCTGGGTATCAAAACTCACAACCTTTCAGGAAATTCACTTGTCCACATTGCGTGAATGCGTACCATTTACCAGGCTTTATCATAGTAATGACAGTCACTGTTACACAGGCAGTCAGTGTGACTGATCTAAAATAAGACAAAAAAATGGAGATAACATCATGGGAGAATTCCGGTTCACTTTCTAAATATGTAGCTGCAACTAATAATAGTAACACCCATCAGAAATAAAAGGACTAGCTCCTACTTCAAGGCTAAATTTAGACAAGCAATCAACTCTGATTATATCCATGTTTTAATACTCATTTTTTTCAGGCTAGACAGCCAAAATAAAATGATAAATACACAGTGAATCACTTTCCAAATTAGAATTACATTCATACAATAATGCAATCCTTGGTGTTGCCTAAAATACCAATACAACAATCTGGTCAGACAGAAAAACAAATGCACAAAAGAATATAATTACTATATAATGCAGCATAATGTAACTGCAACAGGATTTTTAATACAGAAACCTCAAAACAACTGATTGGTCCAAAATACAGGGAGAAAAGTTAACATACTGCATAATCTAATGGTGCCATTTTGATTAACAATATGTAATTAACTATGTTTGAAGGGGGAAAAGTCAAATTATGCATGATCAAAAAAGAGATATGATAAACGATACAGTGGTTATACACTTGGTCCAACTGCATTTACTGGAGTTCACATACATATGTATATGTTTCATGGTTGCAGTGTATGTTTAGGAGAAAGACATTGTGGGTGCATTTCCCCTGCGGTGGCGCCCAGGCAACATAGGAAAGTCCTCTGGTAAGAGCGCATGTTCTCTACAAGTGGGACAGGTGCTCTGCTCCTTCAGCCATGACCTTATACACTGCACACACAAAGACAATTCAGTAATGATTAGCTTTATCTGCTTTCACACCAAAATTAATTCCAATTCAGACATAATCCTATTCCTAATGTAATTATGAAACAGCCCTCAGACTGGCTGTGTTCAAGATTTTCACTGTTTTGTTTGAATTCCTTCTGATTATATATGAAGAGGGGTTCACATGCACACAACAATCAGATGAAAATGTGTGCGCATGCATATTATAAAAAATTCGATCCAAAACTACACTCCGGCATAGACCATACCATGACGTCAATCACATGCATTTGGTTAAAGAGAGATGAGCAAAAATTATAATATTTTGAAAAAGGTCATGTGTTTTCATAATTTACTAAAAAAAAAAGTAATATATATTAAACAATGTGATATTTCAACCACTTTTTTGTTTTAATGTTGACACTAGATATTTTCTCAAATTATTACAGTATTTCATTTCGAGATTAAGATACTGGATTCCTAATTTGTGTCTGCTACAAGCCACACTGATCAACATTAAAACAAAAAAGGCTTGAAATATGTCATGTGAAATTAATAAACTATGGCAGTTTGCCTTTTTGAATTAAGTGATGGACAATTTGTAATGAAATAAAATTGTTGATGCGGCACTATATATAAGGCAGACTTAGGAAAATGTACTTCATACTAAAGTTAGAGGCTTTACCGTTACTCTATTCTGAATGAGGTGTATACATGGATGTACTGTGTTATGATTGAGCTATTCATTGCACTGTTAACAGATTATGGGGATGCGTATATTTTTTAAAAACTGTCCAATAGAATTTTTACAAATCTGTCCATAAAAAAAAATAAAAAAAAAAAACTATTCAAAAATTCTCATAATACCTCAACACAAACATCTGAAGCAGCGCTGAGATTTTCTATCAGCATGATAATAGCATGTAGCTTTGATTATCTTGTAATATCTACACCACAGTAACTGAAATGCCAGTACAGTCCTGAGAAATGGAAATTTTGCATTTTTTATTGTCAGATTTTGAAGCCTCTGCACTGCAGTGTAATGAAAAGGTAAAGATAAATTCAGCAAAAACATGTATAGCCACTCATTAATATATTTTGAGATTGGCATGCAGAAAATAAATATATGTTTGATGTATATAACTGGCTTTCACCTCTCTGTGGAAACTATGGCGACACTCCAGCACACACAGGTCCTTAGGTGCCATATCCTCATGACAGATAATACAAGGGTCCTCCATGTTCAACTGTAATTGAAGAGAAAGCAACAATGTTGATTCAAATTGAATTAATTTTCATGTTCCACGTTTTGTGTAACATCTAGTTATGACTAGAAGAGTTGAGCAAATATGACTAAGTGTGTGAGAAAGTGTGAGCCAGAGGTTTTCTGGCTTGGAGGTGTTCTGTGTGTGTATGTAAATTAATATAAAGTCTTACGGCTGCAGAGGTGTTTCGGTGTAGAGAGGACACGCTCTTCCACACATGTGCAGGTGGAGGCGTTGGAGTAGCTCTGCAGGAGTCTAGAAGAGAAGTAGGACTAGGTGCTGCACTTTCTCTCACACCAACCAGATCGCCACTCACTGAACTCATCTGCTCCTACACACAAAAGCCATAGTTAACCACACATTTATCAGTTCTTACACTGCATTGACAGGATTTGGGGCCATTTGCCCTGTTTTTCTTGCAGGCTGACATTCAAAGCAAACTGTATTATTATAGTTTTTATGTTTTTGCAATATAATTCAGAGCATGAAAAGCACTTTAAGACATAGTGGATCCAGGACTGTAAACTGAGCTAGCATGAATAAATCTCAGCCAAGTGTCAGGTCAATGAAAAAAATCCTGCACATTTATATTTAATTCATATTGGTTATAGATGTTTAATTAAAAGACAAATATCTGGACAGATATTAGAAATGACAAAATAATTAAAAATATGAAAAGATATGTGAATAAATGAGATATTTATTGTACTTTAGAATAGTAGAATTTGTAGACAATACTGTACCATTACACTAAAATACATGCATTTTACTGCTTTTTTTAAAACAAAAATAGAATTTGTGGCACCAAGTGTTAAAGAAAATAAGCTTAGTAATTTATGTCTCATACAGTGAGGAAAATAAGTATTTGATACACTGCTGCTTTTGCAAGTTTTCCCCACCTACAAAGAATGGAGGTTTCAATTTTTCACTTCAACTGTGAGAGACAGAATCTAATAAACAATCCAGAAAATCACATTGTATGATTTTTGAATAAATAATTTGCATTTTAGTGCATATTGCACCCATACTGCACTCATTACCTGTATTAATTGCACCTGTTTGAACTCATTACCTGTATAAAAGACAGTTTCAGCTCCCTCCAAAGATTTTCTATTTGGATCAGATCTGGAGACTGGCTAGGCCACTCCAGGACCTTGAAATGCTTCTTATGGAGAAACTCCTTAGTTGCCCTGGCTGTGTGTTTTGGGACATCGTCATGCTGGAAGACCCAGCCACAACCCATCTTCAATGCTCTTACTGAGGGTAGGAGATTGTTGGCCAAAATCTCGCAATACATGACCCCATCCATCCTCCCTTCAATATGGTGCAGTCGTCCTGTCCACTTTGTAGAAAAGCAAAGAGTGATGTTTCCACCCCCATGTTTCACGATTGGGATGGTGTGCTTGGGGTTGTCTTTTCACCAAGCTCCTTGTCTATTGTCCTGTAACCCATCCCGGCCTTGTGTAGGTGTACAATTTGTTCCTGGTGTCCTTAGATAGCTCTTTGGTCTTGGCTAGTGATGGGTAGATGAGGCGTCATGAAGCATTTCGACACATAGCAAAACTGTATCGATACTGTCACTGAACACTGACACATGCTGGACGTTAAAAATCCCTACAGGCAACCTAGTTGACAGACTGATTTGATGACCTAGTCTATACAATAATAATATTTAAGTCATTGTATTTTATTGTATATTATATATTGTATTAATAATAATAATGCATTGTATTTTTAAGCGCCTTTCACAACACTCAAGGACACTTTACAAAATAATTAGCGAAACATAATACAGAAGAACACAAAACATACAAGAGACAATACAGTGGATATCACAGAGAATAGACTATTTTGAACAGGGGAGTTTTAAGTCTAGTTTTAAAAAGAGGAAGAGAATCTGTGTTACGGATGTCTGGTGGGAGGGCGTTCCATAGTTTGGGAGCAGAACGGCTGAAAGCGGATGAAACAACAACAAAATGAAAACAAATACTTTATTTTCCGATGTAAGATCAAAATGGTCCCACACGACGGAAACCTTTCTTTTGCCTTGAGGCTGCTCCATAGTTTTGGATGAATAACACACACGTTGTACCGCAAAAGATCAGGGATTCTTTTGGCAGATGCATCCTAATGACAGATGCGCTTCCTTATAAACACAGTTTGGCGCGTCAGTGTCATTTAGAAACAGTTCCTGTATCAGACTTGCTGAAACCGATACGCGCACAGACACAGGGTTTGCACTGTGAGTTCGACGCATGCGCTGATGCATCGGTGTTGCCGGACCCATCACTAGTCTTGGCTATGGTGGAGATGTTGTAATGTGATTGAGTGTGTGGACAAGTGTCTTTTATACAGTTAACGAGTTCAAACAGGTGCAATTAATACAGCTAATGAGTGCAGAAAAGGAGGGCTTCTTAAAGATCAGGTCTGTGAGAGCCAGAAGTCTTGCTGGTTGGTAGGTGATCAAATACTTCATGCAACAAAATGCTAATTAATTAGTAATGTAATGGGTCTCGGATTATCCGTGATAAGTACAGATCACACCCCACGGATCGGTCCACGCCTGAACCGTGGATCAGTTGCCAAAAGTTTAACCATGACTGTGTGGAATGCAGTTTTAGTAATTATTGCATAGTTAAAGTGATAGTTTTCTAAATCTCAATGCATATATACAATGTCAAGATATAAACAAAGCCGCTGTGTGTCACGTGATGGCAGCGTGATCTAAGTCATCATGGCTGCTAGAGGAGAAGGACTTGAAAAGCCTCTCCAATCATTTAAATCACACGTATGGGAGCATTTTGGTTTCCATGTAACAAACTGATGGTGGATAAAACCGTTAGCGTATGTAGGCACTGTGGCACGAGGAAGCCACATGACCATGGCAACATGTCAAGCATGGCCATACATTTAAAGCACCATCACCCAGATGTGTCAGAGACTAAACGAGTAGCCAAGACACAACAACAACTTCTTACCACAACATTTAAGCAGCCGTCTGCTGCTGAATCAGAGCAAGTTAAAGCTATTACCAAATCTATTGGGATGTTTATCGCTGCAGACATGAGGCCATACTCCGTTGAAACAAAGGGTTTAAAAATATGGTTAAGATGCTGGAGCCATGCTACGAAATCCCCTCGCACGTACACTTCAGTACAAAGATCGTGCCAGATCTTTATGAACCAGAAAAGATCAAAATTGTCAACTAATTATCCAAGACATCTTCTGTTGCCCTAACCGCAAACAGCTGGACCTCCAGGGCCACGGATAACTACATGACTGTGACTGCTCACTACATCACAGTGGAGTGGGAGATGAGAAGTCTGGTGCTACAGACAGGCCCCTCTCTATGAGAGTCACACAAGCATAAATCTGGTGCAGGTACTGACAGGACCAGTTGCGGAATGGAAGCTAGAAAGGCCCAATACAAATATCCCAGTCACCACAGATAATGCCAGAAACCAAGTAAATGCAGTAATAGAAGCTGGACTGGGGCCACAGATAGCTTGCTTTGCACATGTAATTAATTTAGCATCCCAGAGGGGAATCTAAGTGAACCAGATGGACCGCCTCCTTGGGAGGACCAGAAAGGTGGTTTCTTTTATCCACCGAAGCACAACAGCTGCTCTTGTGCTCAAGACCAAGCAAGAAATGCTACAGCTACTGACTCACAAGCTCATACACAATGTCATAACAAGACGGAACTCCACTTATGACATGTTAGTGCGCTATATTGAGCAGCAGGCAGCTGTATATTCTGCTCTAACACAAGACCTTGAAAAGAAATAGTAATCTGAGTGAAGTACTTAATAAATATACTCCATTCTAATCTTTTTAAATTAATTAATTTATTTCTAGGTTTTTGCCCATTTTTATCCTCTTCCCAATGTAGTGGTAGCCAATTAGCCCATCCCCTTCGTTAGGCCTCTCCCCATCACTTTGCAATGTCCCTGACTCTAGGAGGGTGCAGGCAAGCACAAGCCTCCTCCGATTGTGTGTGATTCGAACCACCGCTGATATACAGTCACTGGAGAGCCTAACGCGCTCTGAGAAAGGCACACAGGGTCCCCAGCTCCGATTGGATCAATCAGTAGACGCCTGAGCCAGCGGACATTGGAGAGTGAGAGCGCCATCTACCCGCCCAGAGAGAGCACTGCCAATTTTTGCTCTCTTGGGCCCCGGCTGTTGATGGCAAATAGCATGACTGGGATTCGAACTCGTGATCCTCGGGTCATAGTGGTAGCATCTTTGCCCGCTGAGCCACTCAGGGCCTTACTCCATTCTAATCTTAGTCTATGCTGCTGCTATTAGAATCCTTCATTCTTGATTTTATTTTTAATGACTTATTGTTATTGCCACAATTAAATAGTGAAAAATAATTTGTCTATTTTCCATTTAACTATTTAATTAATTTAACAAATGAGTATTGACCATTTTATTTTGATTATTTTATCTAAACATTAAACATCTTGGATGTTGTTTTCATTTAAGACATGGGCAAAAGTTTCATGCTTTTAGTTTTCTTAATGTTCTTTAACTATTAATAAATGAAAAAGAAAGTTGAATTTGTCTTTTTTTATGCTGATCTGAAAAATTATTTGATCCATGACTCAAAAACCATGAAACAAATCGTTGCGTGCGACTTGTGATGCATTACACATAAAATTAATTATTTAAAAATCATACAATGTGATTTTCTGGATTTTTTTAGATTCTGTCTCTCACAGTTTACACAGTGTACCTACAATAAAAATTACAGACCTCCCCATTCTTTGTAGGTGGGAAAACTTCAAAATCTGCAGTGTATCCAATACTTATTTTCCCCACGGTATACATTCTTTTGACTACATCCATCTGCAAGATGTGCAGATTGTGCATTTTATTTTTTGAAAAATAATTATTAGTTTGGTTATTGCTAATGTAGATACTAAAAGCAGCTGTCTCACTCGTGAGTCTTCCTGGTGGTCAAGGATGAGCTGTGCTACTCTGTTGATCACGTCCTCATATGTCAGCATGCTCAGACTGCCACCATTAGCACTGCGGACCTCCTGAATAAACTTGCTCACGACTGGCCTGAAAAAGTTTACATAAAACACCATTTTACTTCCCCTGGAATACAAATTCTAGGGCTACATGTACAATTAACTAAAAATCCTCAGATTACACTATACACATACAAATCTGAATGGGTTGAAAACAGCAAGTTGCTGCCTCTACAAATATACTGTTATACAATGGCACAACAAAAATTAGAATATCATGAAGTTGATTGTTGTTCAGAATTTAACAGAAAAACTCAATTACCATTTTATATTTGTTACACATAAAATGACATCAAGCTTTTTTGTTGTTTTACTGTTGATCAGTATATGGCTTATAGATCATGGAAATCTGAAATCTAGAATATCAAATTATTAGATTACTACATTTCAAGTTTGAATAACTTCAAATAGTATCAACATTAACATAAATTCAAATATTTATCCATACCGACATATGCGAGTGTCTCACCTGCTGTAGTGAGGAAACATGGTGATGAGACGGTCAACAATCCTCTCAAACACACCAAGGTGTTGCTGACTATGGCTTGGAGCCCTGGGAGCTGGAGGTACTGCGACTGCAGGAGAAGCAGGTCTATGAAGAGGTTCTGGATGAGTGGCAGGACCACTGGGTGCTGGTGGTGTGTGTGTAACCCTCTCAGCAGGCTGGGGTGTGTTCACTGCTGTGTGTGTTTGGGGTCTAACAGGATGCTGCTGCGCTCCGTAAGGGGTGTGTGGCAGTGTGTGCCTCACATGGTGCTGCTGTAGAACAGGTTGCTGATTGGGTGGGGGATGCAAAAATGCCTGCAGGAAACAGTCACAAAGTCAAGATTATAAGGTAACTAATAGAGGTATCTAGAACGGTTAAAGCTTCAGAGAACCTAAGATTATAGTTAGTCAAATTAGGATATTTGGCATATATTTTACCAGAAATTCTCTGCAGGCTATACCCAACCAAGAGAAGGCTAGTCTAGTAAGAGTATACTATTGTCATAATTCCACCATTAAATGTATATTATGTGGGGACAGATTATCATAGTCAGCAATGATAGGTTTACACTTGTAAGGTTAATCTTGACTCTGTGTGCATGCATCACTGTCTATAATTCTGAAAGAAACAGTGTAAATGGATGGAGCCTTGAACAGGGTTTTTCTAGTCAAACTTGTTCAATATCGTGCTAAGGTTTTTATGTATTTTTACACTGGGACTTGTCTACCTTATGTATTCCCTTCAAGTGTAAACCAGACTTGAATGACAAACATATGAACATATCTACTTGAAACTGGGCTATGGTGTCTGTGCCATGCGCATCAGAGTAAATATAAAAACATGACCAGCACAAGTGTCCACTGTATCCAGATTTTCCCATACTAGTCTGTTTACCTGCTCTTGACTTACTGTGCCTTTTTGCATCTGTGCTGCTATTGTATGTCCCTGTGCTATAAATGGCGAGGCTGGTTGGAGAGAGGGCAACAACACATGGTTGAACCCTGGAGGAGGGCACGGGATTGGTGGACGTAATACCAAAGATGAACTGACATCTGGGATGGAATAAACCACCACAGAACCATCCTCGCCAAATCTAATCTGCAAAAATCATACATTTCCTCTCACAAATTACACAAGACAACTGCTATAAAATGAACAAAACCAGATGATATGCTAGGTTTGTTTATCTGTAGCTACACCTGCAAATGTGATTACATTGTGATAGCACTGTAACATTGTCCATGTTCTTACAAGATTTAAACATCTTGTGTGAATTTTATGTACAGCATTGACTTTATAAAAAACGTATAAACTTTATGCATAGCATCTGCAGAACACTGTTATGGTTTTAAATTGGTATGTATTATAGGTAGATAACCTAGTAAAAGTAATTCTAGTTTTACAGTATCACAGTATTAAGTCCAAAAAAGGGCTGGAAATTAAAAGAAACATCATGAAATATGAACATCATCATCTGCACGTGCTGTCTATACATAATATATTAAACAGCTTTGAAAAATTATGTTTTCTTCATTTTTATGGTGGTAGTCAAAATGCAAATTATACTTCTCTCTAAATGAAGATCAACAAGAACATTAATAACCTACCTATATTTGTATTCAATATATAATATATACAATAAATAGTAACCAATTATTTTGGCTTTTTCTGAGATATTTGTTGTCCACTGTGTTTTTAAGCATGTGGGCTTATTAGGAAACCTTTTGGGAATCATAGGTGGAAAAATACTAACATTTTTGAGAATTACTTTCACATGAAATCTCCAAACACAAAGAAGTTCCATTATAAACAAAAAGGTGCATTCAGCTTAAAAAAAAAAAAATCTAAACAACCAACACTGACCAGAAGGCCCAATTTTTGCAAGTCCGCCAATTTGTTTTTAAATTAATTTATTTATTGCTTTTTTACAATTTTGTGCATCAACCATGACCGGATTATTAGCTACATTTGTTTACTGACTGAGCTTTGAAAGAGGTGTTGGCCAATAATGCTGCAGAACAAACCTACTAGCCTTGTGAGGTCACAGTGGCCAAACAAGGAGAATCAAAGCAGCTTCTAATGTGTTTGAGTGAGCAAATTGAGGTGCATGGACTTAAAATAGTAAGAGCCACTGTTTTATAGGTACAGCTCCAAAAATATATGATGTATTAAAAAATATTGTGATAGTTCATGTGTGTTCATAATTCAATTCAGAAAGGTAAACTGTCATTTTATATCCAT
Source organism: Crenuchus spilurus (assembly GCA_036984385.1). NCBI lineage: Eukaryota > Metazoa > Chordata > Actinopteri > Characiformes > Crenuchidae > Crenuchus > Crenuchus spilurus. The sequence continues at coordinate 92,590 of BRDA01008572.1, read as the reverse complement.
CACTGTAAAGTAACATTTCAAATGTTTTGTTTTAAAGATACTCTTTGAATAGTAATGAAATATTTAGAATATTGATTAAATTAATTATAATAATTATTCATTCTTATGTGACATTTTGGATTTCTCATTTTAATGAGATATTAGCAATACTAATCAAAAGTAAAACAAAAAGGCTTGAAATACCGTCACTTTATGTGTAAGAAATATCAATTATTAACAAACTTTTCAACATAATTTTTTTTAATGCACTAGTATAATACACAGACAGGAATTCACAGAAATGTTAAGTCAGTCAATGGTGAAATAACTGTCCAATCTTTTAATATGATTAATCATAACACTGTGACACTGCAACAACCATACTGCAGAATGTGAAAACTTTGTGGAGTTTTAGTTGGAGATATCCACTTGAATCAATTTTTTATAGTGTTCTGTGCTTTGGAAAATAACCGTCATAGTGTGTCCACTATTGTTTTGCAGATGGAATATCATCACTACAGATTGTGATGTGCAGTAAAAAGGTCATGCTCTTCCTGCTGTTGACACAGGTCATAATACAGAACCAGGCAAACACTGATTATGCCTTTAAAAATGTTTAGAAATTTAACATTTAAATTTAACAAAATAAAAAGTAGGAATTTGTTTAACTCATTCACATGAATGTACTAATTTAAAATAAATGCTATTGCTCTCAGTTTTTTGCTAAATGTTCTCTCTACTTGAAAAAAATAACTGAAATAATCTGAAAATGCCCACTGCTTTTTCACAAACCTGTTACAACAGCAGCACATTGGTTTACGGAACCTCTACAGAACTGAATGTTGGTGTTTGTCAGTAGAACTTCTTACCGGTACAGGTGGAGGAGCAGGAGCATTGGGTACTGAAATTGGAGGAAGAGAGCACAGTCTGGTACCCTTCTTCATTAGTTCAATCTGCTCTTCATATTGTGCCTGTGCAAACACACACACACTCTCTTTAGGGGTCATCACAGCTGGTGTGTATACAGATGTTTACCAGGTTTTTTTTTTTTTTTTTTTTTTAAACCAACCATCCTCGTCTCCTTCCATCGGTCTAAAACAAGATGTCAGAATCTTGTTTATGCCAAAACAGATTTTACATTAGTAATTCAAAAAGTACGGAGAAAAATCAGTCAAAAACACAGAACTACAAACAAAATCATACATGTATGCATACGACTTAAATTATTACGAGTACCTCTTTTTACTTATGAATTCGACTTGAAATATTACGAGTACCGTAATAATGACTCCATTGTTCATGTGTGCGATGCGTTTGGCCTTGAAGCCTGGTGACATATTTTTGATAGCATTTGCTCACTTTTGTTGATCGTATTCGTAATTAAAAAGACATACCCATAATAATAATTCAAGTTGTTCTAAGTAAGAAGACATACCCGCAATAATTCAAGTCGTATGCATACGTGTGCAATTTTGTTTGTTTGTGGCTGTGTAAATTTGACAGTAATCTTACTCCATACAAAAGAGGTCACCGATTATGAATCTGACCTCTGTACTGGTAATCTTCTCCTCTGCTTCATGTACACATAATTTCCAGGCCTCAATTGTGGAAAGGAGGCCTGCAAATGGATACCTAGAACAAACAAGGAAGACAAGAAAAGTCACTGAATGAAGGAATAAGCCATATTATGACCAATGACCAAATTCATTACTGATAATAAGAAAGAAAAATTATTCTAGGAAGCAATGTATGGTTACCAATAAATATCAGGATAATCAATATCACATCCCACAAAACACACATACCTAGAAAATAAACTACAGTCCCCTGCAGCTTGAGTCTTTAGCTTTTCTATAGTTTTTTTTTATATATATAAGGCGTTTATATTATGTAATTAAATGAAAATGACCTATTAAACAACACCGAGTACCTAAACAATTCTGCAAACCATTTTCCTTTTTATTGTGAATTTTCTGTATCTTCAAACATGATAATCTGTGGTACTTCTCTGGTTTATTTTCGCACAGTAAAGTCCATTTTATTGCCAACATTGCCCTCTGCTGCAGAAACTGCAACACGTTCCAGAGTCACACATGTGCTGTATATACTAAAATGACATTGAATTCTGAATGTTAATGTTGCGTCAAGGCAACAAGTTTCTTGCTGCCAACAGATGTCCTGGATGAACCAAAAGACTCAACAATAAATTATCTGTCCTACAGAACCTTCCACTTCTGTTCAACCATCAACACCTGGAATCAATTTCTGCCAATCTGTGATACTTTATGAAGAGTCACATAATATGCATATATTCGGACCAAGTCCCATGAGTCAGATCATATCTGTCCATCTGCATTTCCACTTTTCTAATGATGCTTCAACTCAACTTTTTATAACGGCAGTAATAGCTGAAGTAAACAAACATATTGCTACTACATTACTGGCATGTCTATGGGAACAGGGCTTCACTTAATGCTGATGGGTGCCCCACCTAAAAAGTGTAGTGGGTCTCAACACTGATTTTCAAAAAGATTTCCGTCATCCTGCTCGAAGGTAGGCCATATTTCGGCTTTGTTTTGTTACTTCTTTGATGGCAGTTGGTTTGGCTACAACTTACACCTGCTTAGTAGCTAAAAGCCTCTACGTACGAAATAGTTTAAGTGTTTGTAACGCGTTTCAAATAGATGCAAAAACGTAAAATTGGTAAATACTTGCATTATAACTAGCCAATGTTTGAACTTGCACACAGCTAGTACAACTGACCCTGTATTAATAACACATCCTAGACAAAAAATGTAGTGATGGGCAAAAGTAAAATTTCTGTCAAAGACATAATTAGTTTTAGCTTGTTGCAAAGAACTGAAGTTGTTCTCTGCCCAGTCTTACCTGGTAGACACCTCGGTGATGTTCAGTAAAATAGCTTTCCCATCTGACACACACTTCCTCAACCCACGCAACCCATGATCTCGGTGGTTTTGTAGGACAGACAGCTATACACACAGAGCAGGGAAGAGATCTCTCAGTCACTGGTGTTTCCACATACCAAAACTTTAGTACCTCTTTTTGTACATTTCCTACCAGTAAACAGTTCTAAAATTAAAACATCTTTTAGTAAGGGTAAATGAACATTTATTGGAATCTACAACAACAGAGCTTTAAAAACAAGCAACCTGCTTTTTTAAAAGACTGTGGAACACAGGAATCAAACAATATCATTACAACAAATCTGATCTCATCATTACTGCCTAAAATCACCCTGACAGTTCAACATTGGATTTAACCAGAGTTGAACTCCTACCTGTGCTATCAGTGATCGGTTGGATGCACTGGCATACAGATCTCTGCACCTCTTGATCTCGTCCTCTAAACTCATCTTCTCAGCTGCAGACTGATTGCTGTTGGATTATACACAGTGGCATTCCTTCGTTAAAACACTAACAATTACACAGAACCAAGTTCTGTCAATAACTTAATCAGTAGACTTGATAAACACATTCATTTGAAACCATATTCTAATCACTGTAAATGCAAATGCACTGGAGCAGTATTGAACATTGAGTTAGGATTATATTGTTATTGCATATAACAGTTTATGCAGAGAAAATAAAGAAAATAAAAAATAAAACAAGAGACAGTGCAACAGAAATTGTTCAGACCACAATTCATGAAATTCCAGACTGTGTCATATGGTGGCAGTGTAAGCTCGCCATAACAATACTCACCTTATCTCAAGGAAATGATCCAGCACTGTCTGAAACTCCACATTCTTATCTTGGATTTGCTTATTGTAGCTATGCAACACAGATTGAGACAACAATGTACCTGGTAAGTGTATGCATCACTAGATCATATAAAAATTCTAGATTGTCAGATTTAATATCAGAAATCTGAATGACTTGGTAAGCTGTGAACAGTTGTTGTAAATCAGCCCAATCTTTAGTATTCACCTCTCCTGTAAATCCTCCAACTCTTTGATCTCTGCTTTCAATGATTTTAGTGTCTCTTGGTTGTCTCTCTTCTCCTGCTGATCTTTTCGGATCTCCATCTCAAGCTTTTGTTGGAATAAACTAAGTTCCTTGTTGGTGATCTGGCAAAATTGAACACAGTCAAATGTAGTTTTATGGAGGCCCACAGTAAAGCAAAGGATGCATTAAATATATTTTTACTTTACCTCTATTTTTTGTTGGATTTCTGCTACTTCAGTCTCACTTATACCAACTTCTTCTTTTCTTTTCTTTTGGCGAGACTCACATGTGTTTTTCATCTTCTGGATGTACTTTTCTAATGTTATGTTGTTTTTTTCTTTCTGGATCATATCTCCCTGAAAATGTATGAAGGTTAATACACAAATACTGATAAACTGTACTACAACTCCTCCACCCAAAGACAAAACAATATAAAGTCAAGATATCTGTAGGGTGGTTCTTGCAACTTGCAAGAACACAAAATCTACTTGTTGAAGCTATGAGCAGAAACAACCTTCATGGCCAAAAAATTATTACAAGTAATAATACTGGCTTATAAGTTTTAATTGTGGGAAGAAAATAAAAAACATACTTTATTCTTCTCAAACAACAAATATGGCTCTGTGTTAACAGCAACATCATCTTTGGTACCATTTTTACACCCAAGAGTCTGTAAGGAAGGAAGGAAGGAAGGGATAACTTACATTTAATCATTGTTTTACAATAACATAAGTACAAGAGTTTTAAAATTCTTACCTGAACAGAAACTGTTTTATTCTCAAGTGTCATGTCTAGAAGGAGATCCCTTCCACCCGTCTCACTGTAGAGGTTAAAATCATTACTGTCAGAAGTCAGGGCTGCGGACTTATAGAAACAGTCTTTCAGAGATGTGCTGAGGGGATAATCTCCTTTGTGTGTTTTAAAAGTTCCAAATATGTCTCCATCTTCGGGTGCAACCATAAAATCAAAATTACTGGATATCTGAGAACTAAAACCACATGGATCAGAGAGCACAGGAGAAATTCCAAGAACAGAGTTACTTGGCTGAAACACAGTTGATGCTGGGCCATCTACATCAACAAGAAGAGCATCAATGTCATAAGGCACATTACTGTCACTTGAACTGAAATGTTCCAACTGGGGCAAAAACTCCTTGGCTGATGGGTTGAGATGGGAAGATGCATTGGACTCCAAATCCTCGCTGCTGTAAGTATGATGAGAGAGAAAGTCACAAAGTCCAGCTACATCATCAGTCATATTAGGCTGCAAGGACACAGCATGCTTCATCAGTCCAATTAGGTTTTCAGTCATGACAAAACGAAGAGACTCGAGCAGAAAAGACTCAAGGCCTCCAGCCACCTCAATCTTTCTTCGAGCCTCTGTGGGAAAGTTCTCCAGTTCACCCACCAGAAGTGGGTCTGATGCTTTTAGAGGACCATGCTCCTCCAGAATCTGGGCAAAATAACTGCGAAAGACAGAAAATTAGAGATGGTGGGAAAGACAGATTTATCATGGGAGCACCTGTTGTAGATTCACTGTTACTAGAGCAGAAAACATGTAAGAATACACGTTTTTGTATATATTTTTGTAGTTGAAAATAGCTGGAAAATCTTAGTTAACAAAAAAAATATTAAATGTTTTATTAAATATTATAACAATTAATTACAGTGTATCCATGCACATTTACACTCAAGTGTAACAACTTGTATTAAAGTTCAGTCCTACTATAATAGCAAAGCTATTTTCAGAACTGATATCACTTACTCATATAAACTCTCTTTAGTAGGGTCTGAATTGTTGTCCAAAAATCTTTTATAGTGGATTAATCGCCCTGAGCCAACATACTGGTCTTCAAACTCAGCTACTTGCTCCCTCAGGTAATCTGGAACACTAAAGGGATCAGTGCCATCGAGCAGCATCCTGCACAGCGACGAGAGAGCGCGAGAGAGAAGGAGACAGAGACAGAGAGAGACAGACAGAGAGAGCGAGAGCGCAAAAAAGAGAGAGCGAGAGATCAATTTTTTGTAGTATAGCTACATGTAAATTCTGCATTTGGGAATAAGCAATAATTTTTACAGTGAATCTTCCTCAGAGAATAAATCATCATCCTCTTCATCTCTTAGAACTCCACTTCTCATCCCCGATAGAACAATAACAGACTGAAACACAAAGTTACATACAAAACAAGTTCATTATAATTAACACCCCTGAAAAGGGTTGACCAGGATCACTATAGTGCCTGTTGATCTCACTCACCTTTGGTTCTTTCTGCTTCTTTTTTCGATTTCTGATTTTACTCTTATTAATCAAACTCTAAAGAAATAGACATTCAGCATATGAGACTATGGAACAGTATTAGATAATATTAATACAGTAGTAACATTACTAATACTCACTAAGTGGTCATCTTGACCAGTCTTCTTAATCACTAAACATATACCATCTGAAACAGAAAAAAATAATTATTACACTGAAATGAAGGGCAACTTTCTGCAGTACTTTTCAATATTTACACTCCATGACACGCACCCATTTCAAAATATTCATTAAGGACAGCAAAGCAGGTGGGGTAGCGCTCACGATGCTCCTCTAGGGTCCAGATGAACAGACGCATTTCATGCAATGGGGCCTGTCTGAGGTAGTCTGCTACAGTGAAGCCTGTGTTGTCAAATAGTTCTGGCATGGTTCCAAACTTTTCAATTAGGACATTTTGTAGTGGAGAGAACGTCAGCAATGGAGATAAATCTAACTTCTCTAACCGTTCACCATTGAGACAAATAAACTTCTCTGCAGCTTTTAGACCTTTGAAGTAAGCAGAGAAAAAATATATTAGTGCATCTCCAAAAAATGTAAATACAATGAAAAGGTTAATATTTCACTTTTTAAAAGTGTCACAATATTTTATATTCACTACAGTGCCATTTTTTAAATGCCTTTTCTTGTTTTAATGTTATTGTTTGAATAATAACTTAAAATATTCAAAATTTTAATATAGCACTGTACACAACTTGTGACCAGTAGAAACAGCTCATCTAGTGCCTGGGATTACTTATGCTGTCACTGTTGGTCTTGAATCAGAATGAAGCAACATTTTTTATGTATTTGCATTTATAGGCATAATGTCAGTCTTAAAATATCAGAATCTCAAACACTATCTCTGTAGAACTCTAAGCATGTTCATTTGATTTAATCCAAGCAATTCTGAACTTTCTTGCCAGTTAGTATTAAAATGCTTTCAGAACGTAAAGGTAATTTGGTACTTTAAAGTGGTGTAGACTGCTTACTTTATATGCATGCACAACAGAACTCTGGGATGAAAAACAAAGGAAATACTTATAAAACAAACACTTCAAAAAGACATTACCAGCACTGTCAAGCTGTTGAGCCCAATCATGAAGTTTAGGTTTGATGTTTAGACAGCCACTGAGGTAATGAAGGAAAAGTCGGGCCCAGACCCTGTTGCTTCTCTCCAGCAGCAAATCCACCAAATCCCTCAGAACGCAAGGCTCTGCACGTCCCTTTAACATGCTTCCATGCCCCTTAGATTCATCCAGGTCCATCCATGGCTTCAGACACTCCAACATGGTAGAAATACTGTGCGTTTCATCATTAAAAAGATCTCTGCTTTCATAAATTTGATGTAAAACACGATCACCATATACAGTGTAATCTGTTGCCGATGCTGAAGGGGGAAAGTTAGAAGGAAAAAAAAATTTTAAAAGAGAAAATGAGCTGTACATCTTTCACAGATTCCAGAATATTTTTGAATACATATATACAGTTGCAAGAAAAAGTATGCAAACCCTTTAGGATTACTTTGATTTCTGCATAAATTGGTTATTAAATGTGTTCTGATCTTCATCTAAGTCAACAGACAAAAACAGAGAAATCCAAGTAATCCCAAAGGGTTCATATACGTTTTCTTGCAACTGTATATATTATGTGCAATATTTTAATTCACCAATGTGCAATATTCCACATAGAACAGTAATGTACATTTAGTTGCAAATATTCTTCAGGGTTTTTGACATATTTTGTTAGAATTTCTGTAGTGTTTTACTTATGTTTACAGTATTTACTAAGATTTTGTTTTTAATACTCTTTCTCTTTCTATAATACTTTCTATTACTGAGTACTTTATGGTCCCACTGCTGCTGTGACACTTAATTTCCCCACTGTGTGACTAATAAAAGAATATTTTCTCTCGTCTTATTGTTTATGAACAATTATATCTACTAGAGATGGAACGATCGATCGGCTATGTATCGGTTGATTTTTAATAAAAAATATGCGATCGGCCGATATCTTTTGAAATTTAGCCGATCTCAAGATTTCTGTATTTCCAGCTAGCGTTTCATCAAGGAAGAGGAGCCCTCCTCGAACCCCGTCCTGTCAGGTCCCTGCAGTTCCTAGCTGAACCGCTAGAGGGAAATACATACCCTTTTTTCGAAAAACAGACTAAAACAGCAGGACTCGCGAGTGGCTAAAGAACCCGCTTACGGTGTTCAGCTGCATGTGTGGATATACAGAATGTCGTCAGTCTGGCAGTTTTTTACCTTGTGT
>BRDA01008572.1:72203-83983 GCA_036984385.1 Crenuchus spilurus | reverse complement strand
TTTGTTATTAATGGCAATAAACAGTTTCGACCATATTTTGTCTTGCTTGTGCCAACAACTGCTCCTAGATTTGCATGGCATATAGCCCCGCCCTCTTTAGATCGCGCTGAAAAGGGATCGGAAATCGAAATCGGCCTCAAAAACGCCGATCGGTCCATCTCTAATATCTACATTTAAATTTGGTCCTTTTGTGTAATACCATTCTTTGTTTCTTTATGGTCTTTTCCATCCTCTGTCGATAAGCTGATCACATCATCCTTGGTTTCAGAAGCAACAGCTCTTTGTTGTTTCCTCCTTAGCTTTCGGTCCTCTTTAGATTTCAACTTTGCAAGACTGTTAAAAGACAGTGAACATAGTTACTATATGGAGACTTCAGTAATAATCATCTTACAGTCAAAACGTGCAAGCAAAATTTGCTTTCTACACTCATTTCATAACATGATTAACAATTCAATACAGACTAATCATTTAGTCATGTGGTTTAACTCACCTTGTACATTTCTGTTTGACCCGCAATTTCCCAGGACCTTTGGTTTTAGGAATAGAAGATTCAAACTGAAAAACAATAAACTTAATAAGAAACTACAAGGTGGAAATACACGACAATGTGTTGCAGTGTTTCTGCTGAAAACACCTACCGTACACTTAACAAGTCCAGTTGAGCCATATATTACAAAGCGACAGATTTTACCAGTGCAGTCAGGAGTAAAACAGAAATCTTGAAGAAAGTCCTGAGAAGTAAAAAAAAAATGTTTTTGTTTCTTTTAATTCAGTGTCACATTAAACACCATTTCTATTTTTGCCTCTTACCTTATCATTTTTATCGTCAAATGACGCAGCTTTGAGTTTTTTCCAGCAATTGATATGATACTCCACCTTGCAACTCTGACAGCATGAAATTCGAATGAAACCCTGAAACAATAAAATATAACTATTATATTTATAAATACTTATATTTAATTATCTGTAATTATACAGATTGTGATTGTGTAATTCAAATTAATTTCCTTCAGTACAATTAGATAAATATAATCCAGAAGATACAAAAATGTGTTCCTTTACAGAAGTGTGTGCACTTTGTATACTGCTTCATAAAATGAACACACAAGTAAACCACTACCCCCATTTAACAAAACTAAGATACAACAAATTCTAAAGTGTGTAGATGGAAGTCACAGCTACTCATAGAAATGTACTGTAGCCCAATGGCTAATACAAAATCAACATTTCCTTCCCCATTTTCTGTGCAATTTTGTAGTGTATTGTATTAACATTTACCTTAAAGTCTGGGTCTGTGAAGTAGATATCAATGGCATGACTCAGGCAGTGTTGATGCCGGCATATTGCGTCTGGCTTAGGTGGAAATTTACAGAGCTCTATACAACTCTCAAGCTGTTTCTGTAGAGAAAAGAGGCAGAGGCAGCTACAATATGCACACTACGGCTCTTATTGATGCAACTCATTCTGGATGTATGGGTTACACATATGGTGTAGAGGCTCGAAACTCTGTACCCCAGCATCTCAATGACCTGAGGGATACCCTTCAAGAAGAGTGAGATGCCATGCCTTAGCAGACAATTAGTCATTGTCAAGCTATAATTGATGCTCAGAGGTACATAACATGTTATTGAGACACTGACAATAGCGTGAACTCTTTACATTTTCCATAAATTTCAGCTGAGAGTCAAATATCCCTAACTTTTTGTGAGTAGTGTATTTAGACATAGACATATACATATTACATAAAATATATTTCTGAAACCTTAATCAGCATTGTACATTACTTAAACTGCATTAAATGCCTAAAGCATCTGTAAAGAGCTTCACCTTTAAATATTCCGGTCTGGTCTCTTCAACCATTACTTTAGTAGTGGGCCAAGTGAGTTTTCCAGGTGTGATCTGCCTTTGCACCATCAAAAGAGCATTGGAAAATTCTTCTAAAGCTTTGGAAAATCTGAAGAGGAGTGTGGTTTGTGAAAAAGTGTAACATACATACATACAGATAACCAAAAAGAAATTGTTTCCTCAAATGTGTCACTCTGCTCTCACCTGTTCTCCGTCAGAAAAACCTTTCCGAATCCATAATGAACCAATGATTGAAATTTTCTGTCCTCTGTGGAGCTTAGTTTAGCAAACTGACTCTGTGCTTCCTGCAATTCCTTAAAATACAAAAATAAATAAAATGGGACAACCATAAATGTTACATTAAGGCTTTTATTTTTTCCATTTTAAATCAATGAAATTTGTGGAATTACAATGCAGACAATAGATTCAGGTTAGCCAGCACAATCAATAAAAACTGCGTTATATGAGAGGCAATAATTGTTTATAGTTACCTCCGGTTGACCGATTTCTACTAGCGCTGTAGCATAGCCATATATCAGCAAAGATCTGTCCAGTTCAGTTACGCCAAGATCCTATTTATGGGAACATAGCAAGCTGTGATCAGCTGAACAAATACCTATTCTTAAAACAATGCACCATTTTAAAATACTGATCTAGCTACTACACCAATTAGCCTTTGAAATCTAACATTAGACAATCAAAAACAGCTGGTCATGGAATGTAACCAATGCTATTATTTATTTAGTCTTATCTTGTATTTCAACACAACTCTAACTTCATATTGACTTTGAAATTAAATTCTGACGCTACAGTCGGGTGATTAGCATTAGTAATGTAATGCATAATGTTCAAATTTCTTTAAAACCAAAATTTCAGAAGCTTCAAAGTATCACAGAAAAACAAACGTGTATAGTGAACATTATAGAAAATTTTTCAGATCCACAGTTTTAGATTGTTTCTATGCACGAAATAAGTAAATATTTTGATTTTGTCTCAGGTGCAGAAGCATTGGGTTCAAAACAAAAATAACTCTCTTTAGGTCATATATGCTTCAAAAAACTTACTCACAAATGTGTTTTCCTGTTCATGAAGACTGTGCACTTTATTTATTTTAACGTTAGGTACTGGATTGGTTATTTTTTAGATTGATTAAACAAATCAGTTGCTTAGAGCATAACAGTAAGGAAACTTCCTCCTGTAGTTCTTCAATGAGCAGAACACTCTGAAATTCTCCTCTGGTATCTGGATCTCAGAATATTATTAGTATTACGGTGAAGTAGAAGACAGTAGGCTCATGGGTGATAACAGTAATGCAGTCTGAAAAGTTTGTTTTATTTGCTGATATGCTTGATGTGAACTCCATTGCTTTAGGTTTGTATAGCATTAATCATTGAAAAAAATTTAAATGTGTGGTGTGTTTACCTTGGTAGTACTAGAGTCCAGAATTCTGAGGGCCAGAGAGAAGGCTTGCTCTGCGTTGCGGCAACGTTGGTCAACAAGTGCTGTATAAGCATCCTGTACTGCAGCATTAAACTGCTCCTTACTGTTTGCTCCAGTGCTGCTAGGCTGAGGCTTTAAGAAGATATTACTCTGTTAGCACCAACAGTACATGTACAAAAAAATGACAGCAGTGAGGGATATGATGAACAAATAAAATGTAAATTAAAATATAACTCAAAATTATATGACAGTGTTTGTTTCTTTAATACAAACCAATCCTTTGAAATTATCAGGTAGTAAGGACCTTTCAAATAACAGTCATTTATTGCAGACATGGCACATTAAAAGACAATTAAAATGCAATTATAATCAATGAAATGAAAATGAAATTATTAAAATGCCTACATTGAAGCATACATTTTAAGAACTTAAGAACTTTATCACTCCTCTTGACAGACATGTATGAAAGCTTAATACAAACACTAAATCTGCATCAAATGAACTAATGATTATAGTCACCAAAGACATGTGCTTAAAATATTTTTAAAAACTAGATTGGCTACAAGCTAAAAAAATGCAAGTTGTAATAAGCAATTACACTCCAGTCCTTGATAAACAACTACCTGCTTCATGTCTTGTATGCAAAGAGTACTCACCTTTTCCTGCACAGGTGGGTGTTTACTCCTCACAGTCTGTTTCTCTGAAGTGTACAGTGCAGCTTTCTTGGTTTTTCTGTCTCCCATTTCGCTGTAAAAAAGCATAACGGAGAGAAATGCTCTGAAAACAGGATTGCCAAGACAAGAGGCTGTTGAAACCAATTCCACGCATAAATAGAAACACCCCCAAATTTATTACAGCAGAAAGATACATTGACGCTCTGTCAAAAATGGTGAAGAACAAGTGTGACCAACATGTAGCTCCACCATTCCATAGGCAGCTTTGCCCATGTAGTCCTCAAGCCAAGTGACAGTACACACCGTCAATGTCTTTTGTATATAAAAAGCCCACTCCCAACAATATCAAATCATTTAAAAACAATAATGCTGCTTAATGCATTTCAGAATAAAACCTTCAAATATTTGCTCTATGCTTTTCATTATCTAAGAGTATGATTAAGTTTTTAATACAAGCACAGCAAACAGCATCCAGCAAGCACGTTCCTGGATAACAGTAGCTCTTTTGTAGGTGGCAGGTAGCAGGGTCCTCTCTCCAGGTTCTGCCCGGACAGGCAACTTTGTTCTTACTTCTTTCAAATGTACTGAAACCAGGTGGGCAAATTTAACTGACCTAACACATTTGAGAAAGAATAGTGAGTGAGAGTGTGTCTAAAATGTTACTGATTTAAAGAATTCCTCTCTAGTCAGCATAACAGGGAATTTTTAATAATATTTCTGCAGCACATCAAATAATTCAGAATGCTACTCTGTGACAAAGGATCCAATAGAACATATTTGTGTGGAAAGTATTATCCAAACAGATAACAAATGAAAACTGTCTTTTAATGTGTTTAAGGCACCACATTTTAATTAGTATTGATTTACTACCATGTCATGTAAAACTGTCTTTTTAAAAATACTTTAATTTTTTTTACAATTATGTATTGTGGTCATCTGTAAATCATTCCCTTTAGAGTTAATGGCAAATAAGCATACAGTGAAATATAACAGCTGACAATGATTGATCTCTTTTCTCAGTTACCTAGAGTTGCCAGGTTTCCACTTCTTATTTTTAAAAAGCAGTCCAGTGTAACAGAGCCTACAGTGCTTCAGTCAATAGGGAGTGTGGGTTGAGGCTTCATTCATTCAGGTCACAGTTATAGTATATGATATATACCGTATACTCCATACTACACCCCACAATAGTATGCAGTATATTGCCAAGACAACAATGTAAGGGGGTGAAGGTCTGTACAATGCTCAACAACAGCATTCAGGTTCATTTATAAATAATACATTAATATACAATATAACAAAGTGTGAATATTAATAAATACCATATAATAATATTAAAGATATATCAAGTATTAAACCATGACAGCATGTCAGGAAACAACTATTAATTTTATTGTAATTATTATGATTATTAAATTGTCTTTGACCATCCCTACCAATAAAAGATAGTGGTATTTTTTACCATTTGTGTAAAGTTTGCCACATCACCTGAATTACATTTAGCATTAGGTTCTCAGCTATCAGGTAGCATCAGATATTTTGCTTTAAACTCTAAACTACTTTTTAAATGTAGGTCATACTGTACCACAATCACTATTTGTGTTTATATTCTGTGTCAGTGGCAGAGACTTGCCTGACATTTTTAAATGAAGCTGGAAATGACTGCATTGCATTAAGGGATGCAGTGTACTGACGACAGCTTTCACTTCAGAGTGAAATATGATGCTGAGTCAGTGACAATCCGGGTATCCTGGCATACTGAAAAAAATCATTTTGTTCACATTCTATCTTCGGACAAATCAGTTAACAAGGAATATGTAGTATTTCAAATACAACAAATTCAGACATTCAATAGCTAACGATTTTAAAACAAAGTGAACATTTGAGATAGAAGCAGAAAAAAGTGATGCTAACGTTTTAGGTTGACGTCCTAATTAATGAATGACTGGATCTGAAAATATAAACTAGAGCAGAGAGGAGGGGGCAATACATAGTTTTAAAGCAACATTTTTATGGAAAATTTTACATTTAGAAATTAAATACTGATGTTATATAGCATTTGAAATACTTCAAAATATATTAAGATTAAACAAAAGTTCAAAGAGTACGACATAAGTGATTTAAGGAAATTTATAGCTTTGTGAATGCCTTTGTGAAAACCAGAAGGGAAACAAAAGTGAAACTAACGACATAAACAGAGGTATTCTCCCTCGCAAAGTAAAGTTTACGGAGTTAAAATATGCATCTAAACCGATCTGATACAAACGGCTAAGCTAAGAAAAACACGCTAAAGTTAAGCTAGTTAACAGGCTAAGTTTGGATGACCGCACACTGAAGGAAACGTTACATAAACCGCTGAAGGAAACGGAAACTAGCCCTTTTTTCAGCTATGTAATCACTGTTCGGTTTCAGACAAAAAAAAATACCTTTTAGCGTCCGTTGGAGCGCTTAAGCTCTCTTCGGGATGTGACCAGGCTCTGTGTTTCCCTGAAAACACAGGAATAAGTTTTTTAAACATACTGAAGATGAAGTTGCCGTTTCTTGTCGTTGTTTCTTCGGCTCTATGCGACTCATGTACTACTCCTTTTTCTCCACATAGATTACTTCACTAACTCGGGAGGACCTCTTCTGGTCCGACTCTCCTAACCGACTGGTCTCAGATCAGATTACTCCGTGACCAACGACTCTGGATCAGCTCCTATTCAAGATAACTGAATACAGGCCGAGGTTGTTGTTGTTTTTTTTAACGCTGATTGTTCTAGAAACCAAAACAAAGGTGCACTCTCGACTGCCGTGAAATCCATTTATAGTGTAGTACAAAAAATACCTTAAAATCAGACGAAACTAAAACTAAAAGGATGTTTACCTCAAACTTGTCCCGCACCTCGTTTCCTGAATATTCAGACTTAACTTACCAAACTTAGAAGGTAGATCACGATGTTTCAATTCCAAGTGTTAGACTAGCATGTTTTCATATTTCAGTAATATGTTATTATAGATTTTATCTTCTTTAAAAGCAAAAACGGCACTCCTTAAAAAACTGTGGAACACGGCTAAAACTATGCGAAGCTCGCTGGAGGCGGTTTGTTCAGCGCTTCCTTGTTAACGAAAAAGCCCCAATCAGATAATGATTTGCAGTATGAAGTTACACCAGTACTAAACCTTTGCACTTGATTGAAGTCATATCACATGTAATCACATCCAACGAATCAGGAGCAAATATGAGAATATCCAAGCCCTCCATGATCAGGCACAAAACTCATACAAAGCCAGAATTGTTCTGGATCTGTTGCATCAGTTCATTCAATATCAGCTAAGCCACGGTTCACACATTTTCACTAGCCATTTGGGCTTAAAAATACAGAAACAAACAGAAAAAAATGTAGATGAGCAGTGTGAGAAGTGTTATACAGATATGCATATTTTATTATGTACAGGACCCCATATCTGAAAAGAACTTGGGTTAAGTTATTAAGTCAATGCCTTAATATAGCATACTATATTATTGTAGGTTTTAAACAATAATTTTGTGGATAAAATTAAACTTGATCTTTGAATATGTCTTTTTTAGACCACACTACATTGATTACTGTCTGCACTAAATAAACAAATGACTCACCTAAGAGCTCTTGATGCTCCTTCCAGTCTTCCATAGTCTGGTATAGAAAAACACATTTAATTTGCATCTTTATTGCATCTTTGTTTCAGACAAAATGTTTTAGATACTTAGATTTATTATTTTTAAGCATGACTTTTAAGACAATCTTAGTTTTTAAGGCATACTGAACACGCAAGGCTGTTGGTAATAACATTTAAGTCCATGTATTGTGCTTTTAAGATATCAGTGCTGTTGTCTTGTAAACTCTTCTTGAAGTCCTTCAGACCCTGTTCCTCACCTCGTTCTCCACAAGAGTAGAACCAGGAGCTGTTTCTCTGTCTTTGGGAAGATTCTGAAGAGAAGGATCCATCCCACAAGCTCCTTCAAATCTGGGTGTCGGATATAGAACATCAGTGAACAAAAGCTCTCCTCTGTGTTTTAACAGCAACTAAACAACAAAAATTAGATACCTTTTACTGGGTACTTTCTTTGCTTCAGTTTTCTTTGGTTTTACTTCAGCTTTAACACAAAACACAAGATGATTAAAACAGTGATGTCTTTCAAACTGGCCTCTGTTGCTGTAAACACAAGCAATGTTGATCTACAACCAGATGATACAAAATTTAATCTTAAGTACATGATTCAACCCAAAATTACTTTAAAATACCACTGACCCTCATCCCAAATGAAATCAAACAGCCAAGACATGCCTGAGTCCCCAATATCATCATGTTTATGGACTTGGACTGAAGCTACAACGCTAATAAAGTTAACAGGGAAGCTAATACTAATGTCCCACCACATGTATTGTCAAATTACTTGTCTAAATACAGTCAAAACCCATTGCTTATATAACATATAATTTGTAAACAAACTCTTTTTAAAAAACTATTAGAAATAAAGAAAACTTGGAACTAATTATCCTAATCACCGAATGTACCATATTAATCTGCCTGCAGATGGTGTGTGGACGCTGTACTGAGGCCATGACATGCTGGAGTGAAGTTGTCAGGCCTTGTAAATTTCTTTTCTAGCCATTTCTCAATGGCACATTTTTGAACACAGGAAAAACGAGTTAAATGTGTTAGTGCTTAAATGTAGCTCGAATTCATCACATTGCTTGAATTTTATCAGGAACAAATGGTTTCTGATGGGATGGGGGGGCACCTGAATAAATTTTAAAAGTAAACCCATCAACACTACATGTTATAATGGCCAACAGGCTGTTTCAATCAAGATGCTTGATCTCATATTCTAATGAAATGTACTTTTAATCTACCCATTTATTTGTCATGATACTGTACATAGAGTATAATTATGGTGTACTATATCACTATACATAAAAAGCTATAGAGCTTATGAAAATTATGAAATTGAAGAGCATAGATCAAGTATTTTGAATTTTATTGTCAGACTCAGGACATCCAGTATCGTTTGGCAATTTCTGTATTATATGAGGACGAGTCCAATGCGGACTACAGGGAGGATGCTTTCGCCTCAAAACAAGGTTTTGGGAGAGTGTGAAGAGTCTGGACAGTGATGTGTGGATATGTAATGTCATGCAACAACACAACACAGTTGGATAGCAGTCCTCCCTGATTTTGTTTGAATTTTAGGCTTCAGCTCATCGGGGAGCATATCACTGTAACAAGCACTGTAGATTGTTAGTGTTCTGCTATAAGTGGGGCAGCCATTTTTTTCTTGCACTGCAGTCATAAATGAACTGGAGACAGTGACCTAGAGTTGATAAGACATTACAGACAACTGAAATTTTAACATAACTAGTATGGATAATTTTAACTCACCCTTGTACCAACACCACCTGGCAATGAATAGTTCTGTTTATATTTTTTTCTGTGTATGTCCTTCATATGCAAGCACATTTTAACAAATACTATATTTGTCCATTATCTGACAAACTGCACATTATTGTGTTTATATGCATTTGCATCTGATGTACTCTTAAAAATGTCTGGTTCTAAAATACTGTAATTGACTATATTGTAGTCCTTATCATTACACTCAATACTTTATTATTCAGTTCTGCACTATCCATTGTGCCTGCTTTGGTCCTGTAATTTGTACTATGCTATATTGTCTTGTGCTTTTTGCATTTTTTTGTATCTCTTCCATTATTTATATATTAACTCCAGTACAAAATAGCGAAGCAAAATTTGGACTCCAAATATATCAAAGCTGACTGGTTACATTTGGGGTAATGAGAACATGATATTCTCCTATATAGATATTTCCTATCTGGATGCATTACTGTTGTAATTATACGTCCACGTGAAGTCGACGCAGCTCTCCCCCTTACCTTGTCCCTCAAAAGATTCAGTCATGAAGCGGTTATATTGTTGTTGGAGGTCTCTCATTCCATCTGGATCAGCACTGCAATAACTCTGAGCTTTTAGATTAGCTTCTACTGCTTTATTTTTATCTCCCAGAAAGAACAAAGCATCACAAAAGCGATAGTGGCCCTGAAATACAGTTACAAATTTAGAGAATCAGAAATTAAGAAGGAATAAAAGCTAAACCATGTGAATTGCTGTAGGCTCAGGATGAAACAGCAGAAAAGGTTTACCTTTGCCCAGTCTCTCTGCAAAATAATAGCACGCTTGCCATCTGCCATTGCTTTCCTAAACATAATTTACATTAAAATTAACAAACATGCTTTTTAGGAGGTATATACTTTACATTTTATACATATATATGAATAAACCTTACATATATTTTTCACACCGAATAAAGCAGAGAGCTCTGTTCCCATACAACAGATGGTTGTTAGCACTGGAACAAAAAATATGTATAAAAGTATTAAAAAGTTAATTGCTCACAAATTCGACATTGCAATTTTGGTATATGTTGAGGTATAAGAAAATAGTATAGTTAAAAACTCACTGAAATTTAATGGCTTTTGTGTACCACTTCACAGCCATATCAAATCTTTTCTTCTGGAACTGTTCATTACCTTTGTTCTTCATTTCTTCACTTTTCTGGATAAGTAAAGACAGGTCACTGATAAAATACACAACATTTGGGGAAATGTATTTTTGACTAAGGTAATTTATAAATAGTCAGTTTTTAATCATTATTAGACGATCCATGCTGTTGTTCAGACTCCACTGAAGCCTTTGGAACACTACAGAGCTTTTAGAGTTGTAGCAGATTATAAAAAGATCTCTCACACTGGTGGTTTAAAATATATCCATCACACACTAAACAACTAAGGATCAAACAATACACAACTTCAACCTGTCGCTGAATGAAACAAGCCCTTAAATATGCCTGCCTTGTGCTACCAAGGAGTTATTCCACCTGAACCACATACATTTTTACCTAGTGAAGGAGGTGATTGAAGACAACCACCCGTTTTTACAAAGTTATTATTTTTCTAACTTACATAATGACTTAAAAACTTACAGGGATATGTGATCTTTAAAATATGTACTCTCTCTTTAGCTATGTCACAATGACAAGGCATAAGAGTTGTTTAGACTTATCAGGCTCTGCTGGAGGCAGTTATCAGGACATGTTATGGCCATGAGACAAGATATGGTGGAGCCACAGGAGCTGAACAACATGATAACTAGACTCATTGTCGTAGTTATATTAGGCACTATTCAATGTTTTTGTTTGATTTACATATAATCTGCATAAAGGTATACCTTAATTGCTTTGACAGTTTGTGTTAGTTGGCCGGAGGGGACACCCAAACTGTGATCTCACCCCCTCATCTTGAGTTCGTTCTTGCTCTGTCTCCCTGTCTTGTATAATTTTGCTATACAGTGGTGCTGCATAAATATGACCTAAAACTGCATCAGATTTCATGTCATATTTTTGCAGAAATATAGAAAAATTCTAAAGGTTTTACAAACTTTCAAGCACCATTGTATTTTTATTTCTCTTTCCTTTTGTGTATATGTAATGTGGACACATCTCATGTAAACATATCTTTTTTCATTTTAAATTTGACTCATTTGTCATCTTTTGCACCTTTTTGAATTTATCATATAGGTTCAAATATAATTTGAGTCATGCTGGGATAAAAAAAATAACCATCAATACAAAATGATTATACACAAAGACTGTCTATTTAAACATTAATTAAACTATTAATTAGGGCTTAATCTACAGACCGGATTCCAAAAAAGTTGGGACACTAAACAAATTGTGAATAAAAACTGAATGCAATGATGTGGAGGTGCCAACATCTAATATTTTAT